>JAZGTJ010000259.1:18785-159631 GCA_036877575.1 Botia almorhae
TGGTGTTTGAAAACTTGGTGTTTGAAAACTTGGTGTTTTCTTGGTGTTTGAAACTTGGTGTTTGAAAATGTGGTGTTTGTTTCTAAATGTGTTTGTGCAACAGTTGTTCAGTTGCCATAGTTTGTGTAACAGACACCATAATTGCATTGATCTAACATGATAACGAGGAGTCAGCCATTTTTTAAACCATGATCAGTGTTTATATGTGATCATTTGGATTTACAGTACATTCTGTTTAATAAAGAACATATCCCATCAGCGGGATGGTGATCATTATCAGGCAGAAATCTTTAGATGAGTTTGTGAAGAATTTGGAAAAGCATCCCAAGCATTTGGCACTGTCCTTGTTGCGTCGACTTACCCAGATTTAAGTATTTCGCACGAGGGGCCTAAATTATCTCTAATGAAAATCCATGCCATTAGTACATGTGTAATTAGTGGCAGGCCTGTATTGAAACCCTTAAAGGCCTTGGCCTTTTGGCTCTCTGCCTGCCCTTCTATGAGATGTCTAAATCCTCATTAGCCGCATGGTGTACTGCTTTATGAGCCTGGCCTGTTATGTCACACCTTTCATCTATTCTACAGAGCTAGTCGGTAATCATTAATGGAGCTCTGAAGCTCTATTAGCTTAACGCACATGATGAATTGATAAGACACTGTACTCAAGTGCCCTGTTGGCAATATCCTGTAGACAGACTTCTTATCAGTTTAGTTTCAAAGTCCCCTCTTGCCATTAACTGCAAAAGATGATTGCTATGATTTTCCATTGTTGTCTGTTTAAATGCTGTTAGAAATCATCAGCTGCTTGGACATGCTGCCCGGAATCTTCTTTGGTGTTTCACGAATGAAAGTAAACATGTCAGAATGATGTGGGGTGAGTAAATGACAACATGTTAATTTCTGGGTGTACTGTTGCTTTAAAAATTGCCATTAGTTTAACTCAACAAATTTTGATTAGATTTTAGAAAGAGGCTTCTTGGATAACAGTAATATAGAAGCTAATAATACAACACCCATTTTGGGTATTAACTGGCTAAACACACACATACTGAGCAAATAAATAATTGGGCTAAAGTTTGAGCATATTAGGGTTCAAATAATAATTGCATGCATGATACTGAAACTGTTTTAAATTACAGAAAAATCACAAAGGATGTCTCTTTGATTTATTGTCTTTAATATCCCTAATTTGTTTAATTCTCTTTCTCTTTTCTTTTAATTGTTTTCTCCTAGACAGCAACGAGAGCGAGTAAAGACTTTTTAAAGATTTTCTCCTAAGAAAGATTAGTGAAGACTCTTGTAATCTCAAATGTTTCCTTTAGAGTTTCAGAAAAGATCACAACCGTGTCACAAACCTTTGAGCCTATATTAGACAAAATTCCAAAGTCCGCAATTGAAAATCTAATACTTCAATATTAACAATATATTTTTCCAACTCCAAATTATTTGAGATGTCATCAACATATTTTTTTCAGCTCATCACTTCTGCTATTTGTCAACAACTTTGTTTTTATTTGCCTGAGGAATTTTAGAAGCACCCAAGGCGAATCTTTAATGAAGCATAACTGATCTATTAAGACAAGAGTTCACCCAGAAATGAAAATTCTGTATTTACTCAACCTCATGTTCCAAACCTATAAGATTGTCCCATGTTTCTCTTTTCCATACAAGGAAAGAATAGAGTCAAGCTGTCCTCTATACAGCTTAAAAGTGAAGGTCAATGAATCATGTATCAGTAAATAACTTTTGAAATTATGATCATCACACAGATATGTCATGTGACTTAAGAAGCCTTGGAATAAAATGGAATATAGGCTACATGGATTACTTTTGTGGTGCTTTTATAGTCTATTGTGTCCTTTTTGTAGCCGAATCTTTATGAACTGTCATTGTATGGAAAGAATTATTGTAAAAAGATTTTTAATCATTCTTATTTTGTGTTTGAAAACAACAGCAAAACGGGTTTGGAAGTACAGGAGAGTAAATAACGACAGAATATTTTGGGGTAAACTAGTTTTTTGGGTCTCCTGAGCTATGAGCAAACATCCACAGAACAATAACAATTTCCTCTGGGTATGTCAAAACAATGCTTTCTTTGAAGATTACATTTGATAGTAGTTGAGAAAACACCACCAGAAAAATTATGTCCAGTAGATTGTGCCAAATTCCTCATCCACCATCTTGTGTGATCTGTTTAGTGTTTTGCTGATACGTGCACGCTGTTGTTTCTTCTATCCTGAGTGTGTGCAAGAGAGCCTATCCCCTGATGAGAGAGAGCTCTCAGCTCAATGCAGACACAAGAGTGAGAGGCAATGGGGTGACAGATATTTGCATAATGCTGGGAGAAAAAGTGCAAACAAGTCATGCTACAACTTCCTGTCTTAAAGAGACAGTTCACTCAAAATTAAAATTCTGTCACCGTTTACTTGCCCTTGTGTCAAACAACTGATTTTCTTTCTTCTGTGAAACACGAAATGAGATGTTTAGCTCAATGCTGCTATTTTTTTATAGTGACAGTGAATGGTGACCAGGGTCTGTCAAGCTTCAGAAACGATAAGTGCTCACCTTTGATCTTTGGAAGCCATCTCATTCACACTTGTGTAAATTTGTCTAAATTTTAATATATGCATATATTGACCTAACATGAATGAGATTTGACACCCACAGCAGAAAATTATTTTTTCAATCAATAAATTTAATTTCACTCTGTTCTTCTCATGAAGCTATTACTGCATAAATTGCTGTAAGCAAAACATGCATCACATAAGAGTCCATAAATTAGTGGCTACCCTTGGAGCGTATTTAAAGCCATCTGTGTTTGACTCAAGCCCTTTCCCAGTGGAGATTAACTGTACTTTTTCCCCAAGCTGCTGGACAGCCACACGGGCCTCTTGCCACCCTGACATAAAAGAAACAGCCTACGTCAACATGCTAAGAATACGCTGCAGAACCGGAGCACATGCACGTGGTTAAGTAAGGGCTGCGTATTGATCGTGTGGAGTGGATTTTGTTGAGGCTGTAGGCACTGCAGCAGCCGCGGTCCCGTCTCCTTCCTGTCACAGCTCAGCTCTCTTTAATTAAATGGCTTGCAGTCGTGGCTGCGTGTAAGAGAGGCACGGGCGGCTCTTGCCACCAGATCCTGCGTCATTTCTCCCTACCCCCCCCCCCCATCCATTTCCTCTGACCTTTCCTCATTGACCCCAAGAGCTGCCCCCCAAAGCGATTCTTTTCAGAATCTTAAGGGTCTTATTTCCGTATTTGCATTCACCTTAATTTACCTGGCTGCTTCAGTTCCGCCGTGTGCCTTTTAAACCCTCGTTCCATTATGATGTCACCGACATCCACGAGTCATCGTTTCACCTGACCTTCTAGTAATCCCGAGATGAAGGTGGCTCAATTCATCCCGGCCGAACAGGGATCATTACCGTGCCTTTGATTTTGATATCACAAATTTTCCGTACACCATAACACACAAAGAAATCTTTCAAATGTATCTGTATTAACATAAGTACTGTGTTGCTCAGATGTGTTGCCTGTGGCCATTGTGAGCCAGACCCACATTACGTGTGTACTATATGTGTGCTCTGAATGCGTCCAGAGAGAGTGCTTCGATCAGATGCTGTGACCAGTTCAGAGCTCCAGTAGATACATCAATATACATAATGAACATAGTGTTAGTTCAGAGTTGGTGCATTTAATTAAACTGTCTTAAAATGGCCGGGTTGCCAATAATGGACAATGTAGAATAACAATGAATATTTAGCATGAGATTTCAGTCCTCAAGTCAGTCAATGCATATGTAATTGCTACTGTATGTGTGGTAGAGGACCTCTGAGCGCTCTCTGTGGGTTTTGGTTGTCTTTTATTTTTATATACTATTTTAGATGTATTTTAAAGGTTAAATTAAGATATAGATTAAGTCACATTGCAAGTTTAAAGACAAGTTTTGTGTTATCTTAATACATTGCTTCAATTTTAATGAGTATGATAAAACTATAACAATAATGTGTTGTTTATTTGTTACTTGTCCCTTAAAAAAATAGTCACTTTCTGTTTGGATCATTTGTCAACAAATCAGTAAACACTGGCTGTGTGGTTCATATAGGTTGTAGGCAATCAGCCAATCACAGCAAGGCAGAAGTACCAACTCTTCTCATGTTACTTTTTAGATACACCTTCGTATCGTTACCTCATCTCCCTCTCACACACCCACACAGTAACAGTATAAACTGATTTAGGACCTCAATATAAACACAGTGAGCTCATTGCAGCCCTAGTCATCTGCCGGTTTCGCTGTTTCACAATGTTACTGTAAAACAATTAGTGCTTTACCCACTGTTTATATTTCATTATATTTTGTTTTAACTGTTGAATATGTTCTCGTGATCGAGTTTTCAGGTGACGCTGTCTGCTCCGGTGTGGAGGTTTGGAATATTTTCCCTCATATTCGATCGCCAGTGAAAAAAGAACAAATGTTGTACTTAGGCTGTTCGGATGCGGGCTTGCACTTATCCACGTCACTTGGATTGACCATTTTCTTTTCACAACACTCTGTTAGCCAGTCAAAATGTCTCTCACAGTTAGGTTTGGTCAAATGGAGCACTTGCCTGCCCTTTTTTGATCTCTCAGCCAAACGAGAGGTGTCTCTTCCAGAGAGCAAGTGTTTTTGGCTCCTAAAACGTCGCGAGGTCTGTTATCTTGGAATGCCGAGGAGCGCGTCTGTTTCTTCTGCCACTCAGTAACTTGATTGCAGGGCACAGCAAATGGGTGCTCTGTTAAAACCTTTAATGGCAACTCAAGGTTGCAACTGGCCGTGAAAGCTTCAGAGGTTTATTTGTTGCCTTGTTGCCTTATTTGTTGCAAGTGCAGTTCTTATTGAACTTTTCCTCATTTAGGAAGAGTGATGTGAAGATGTGTTAGTCTATTCTTTTATTGTGTTTACCAACTCTGTGTGTGTGTGTGTGTGTGTGTTAGTCACTCTCACGCTTGTGGCAAAGGTACATTTTCTGATTATGTACATCTGTGTGGGCCCAGAAAAAAGTTACAACGCTTCTTATCCGCTCAGTCATGATTTTCCTATTTTTTTAACATGCTTTTATATATTATGTACAGTTTATTTATTATATATGTGGAAATTATATATCAAATTAAACAAGAGAACCTGCTGATTCAAATGATGCAGGTCATTTAACATCCATTTACTCAATGTTTTCATTAAATTATAAATCAGATGTAATACTGTACGATCATCAATTCTTTTCAATTACTTTATCTGCTTGTATCTAGTATTGGTTTTGTCCTTTACATTTATTCACTGAGACCTTAATATCACACTTTTAATTTTTGGATGTTGACAGTCGTTTCTAAATTCTGATTGGTTAAACCCGTCTCCCATCTAAATCTACCTTTGGAGAATCCCACGCTTTACATTATGCGATTCAGGGTATAAATAGCACTGGAAAATAACACATATCACCGTACTTTGCCGTGAACTTTCGAGATAAGCGACAGGAGAATGCAGTGTGTAATCATCTCTCATTTGTACTGTTTGCTGCAGCAGTACAATCCTCACGGCTGAAGTAGGGTAAGATCGACTCTACCTACCTCGTCCATGTATACGCTGATTAAATGTCCTTTCTCTCTCGCGCTTTTCTTGGCAAGCAGTTCTCATTCCGTTAACAGTGGTTACAGTTGATCGGTGTCAATGAGGGAAAGCAGGAATGATTAAAGCGCTGTATTGCAGCACTGAAACACTTAATTCACACAGGATGGAAGTGTACACATGCTAGCAGGTGCTGAGTCTGCAGCCTGGTGTGCACCACTCATCAAGTGCTGACCGCTGACTCAATCTGAGCCCTTATGAAACCGAAAGGCTGTTTGCTTTGCTTTAAGATGAATGGTCTTCCATTATGGAAATGACTACTGCCTCCTTTGGGAACGCGCTGGGTTTGTTTTGGGATTAGAGGCATACAAGATTTGGCACCTTCCACAGATAGTGTGGAAAATAGTGCCTGAAACTTCGGAGAGTAATTTTATAAAAAATAAAATTACTCTCCGGAGTGAGAGGTCAGTGACTGGAGGCGCATAACCAAAATAAGAAAATTTTGATTTTAAAAATGGACTTTTATGTAAACAGCAGTATTGTAGGAACTTCATCTGGCAGTGTAATCAGTTAATTTGTGTTTCTTTTTTGTTACCTGAGCAACTCAGATCGCACAGGAGTGTCCTTCTGCTGTTCTCTATGACTCAGTGTTTATCACACGCACTTGACAATAATCTCCAGCTGTCTCTGGATCATAAAGATGTGATTTTTTTGACAAATGTTATCAAGTAATATGCACATCATTATCCATTCTGCTACTAGTCCAAAAGTTGTGGCTGTAACAGATGGCTCTGAATGCAGGAGGTACATTTGTCCATGTGCCATGTTCTTGTTATTGCCCACTTACGGAAACTAATTAGGTAACTCTGCCATAAGTAAATCTGTGCCATAAAGTTCTTAAAGTTCTTTTGATTCACCAGCTCAATCAAACCATTTAAAGTCCTTTGGCTTTTGTTCTAACCAGGTACGATGCGATAAAGCGACGAGTGATTAAATTATTTTCATATAAATCCATGTTATTTTGTTTGACAACAACAAGCAACGTGCAAAAGGACATTTTAGCGCTTGCTTGGTGTTTGTTTCTGGTACCTCTTCCCACGGAGGAATCTCATTGGTCCAAAACCTCCACATAACTCTTTTTCATATCACGTGTGTTTTGATTGGCTCGTATTGTGTCGCATCACGCATTTTAACGATCACTGTGGATGGATGTACAGTATGAGGAGGAACCAGGGGGATCACTAGCAGATGAATGAAGACTCAGACAGTACAATAGATCAGGATCATAATGATATTTCAATAACGGTATATCAGAAGTCTTCTTTTATTGATGTTAGAAAGCATCAAAAGCCTATCATAAAAATGTAAATGATTTTTTAAAGCACCTGCTCTTAATAGCAGTTATATCTCTGACAGTGCAAATGAACAAATGAGCGAGACATCCATTCATTTGGACACTTAGTGTATTTCATTTTCCGTTTTGTGAAGCTATTGGGTCATTATGGCCTTCCTGCACGATAAATTGAAATATAATGGTAGGGGAGTACAGATACATTAATTATATTAGACAGTAAAAGCCCATCTAAGGGTACTTTATCTGGGTGATACCATGTCTATGAATTTTGCTTGGATTATACCTGGATCATCAGTTTTTATTTTATAATCCCTGTGTCAGTAAAGTATTTAATCAGTCCTCTCTTGAAATATTTTTATCAATGCCACCAACAACAGAGATGAATTCGTGTGGCTAAAGGGTTTAATTTGTTTCCTTTTAATAGTTCCTCCACAGCTTTTATTTAACTAATTGGTTACGCAAGTAATTTCTCTTGGAACCTCTAGTGTGGCAAAACCTTCAATGCTCTTTGTTTACAGATCTAGGTCAAGTGTGTACTTGAAGTAATACACACAAAAAAGACACTGTGGAATTTTTGAAGGCTTTTTTGAGTTATTTTCTCCGTATCTGCTCTTGTCACAACACTTTATGTCAAGCCTTCAACATTTAAAATGAAAGGTTTGGTACTGTTGCTTTCACTGAATTTCCTAATTTCCTCAAGTCTCCAGCGTGCTAGTCAGCAACTGAAATAATAAATAACTGAAATAACAAGATCTCTTGTCATAGCATAAGCATATTTAAATGACAGATTTATTAATACTGAGTCTTTTATCAGTAGTCTAATTCATATAAAACATGGGTTAAGTCAACACAACACAATATTGGGTCAAAGCCATTTAGGGCAGTCAGAAAATATTAAGACAGAGTGGTAAGTCAATTATTCTTCCACAATTAATCCACGATAAATGCTTGCACTGATTTTTCTCCTCATTAAAAACGTTTTACACAGTAATGAATGACACTTTTCACAAATAAAATTAAAATACCATGTATAAATTCAAAAGTACCATTTACATAACAAATAATTACAACTCTGGTGTAAAGTGGCAGCTGTTAATCATACATCCACACCAACAGGTGTCAGTGTAAAGTTCAAGTCCATTATGACAAAGGGCTCCAGCAAAGCATAACAAAAACTGATTTAGTAAAACTTCAAACAGCAGTGATATTAAACTTTTCCAGTCAGTTTTTTTTTGGGCCGCTGGATAGACTCCTTAGCTCCACACTCTACTTTCTCAACTCTTTGAAATCGCAAATAGGCTTAGAATGAAGATGAGAAATTCACTGTTCTGTAAATGGTTCCTTCCCTATTTATAAATATTTGAAGACCTAAGAATGTTTTGTAACCAGTGGTTGTTCTAATTTGTCAATCTTAAAAGGTCTCAGGGGAGGTGCTGTTTAATCATGTTACTGATAAACTCTATGCCTGACAGGGAACGTTTTAAAAACCTTAACAATACAGTGAAAGATCAGAGTGGTTTCACAAGCCTCTCTGTACTGGCGATATTAGCTGTCCAGTCAGAGACCGCGAGCAGAGATCGTGCCCCTTGTAGATCATGTCAGGGAAAGGGCAAATGAATGTTCCAGACCCATGGTGATTTCCAAATGGCAACCATGACCTTTAGATGGGAGTAAGATAAACAATTGAAGAAGTAATAGGCAGGGTGTGAAATGAGTGAGTAAACCTGACATTACACACCATCTGCTTTTGGAGCAGATGGCAACGGCTAAGATCCACCAGCACCACCATTTCATGAAGGAAAAATACAACATCGTGATCTGGCTGAGTCTTGAACGCCAGCCTTTGCTTGTACTTGATACAACCCGGCAAGACTTCATGTTGGCAAATACACAGTAAAAAACAAGAGTTGGCAAATATATTGTTTCACACAGTAGTGGTATTTATGGACTTGGACTCTGTCTGTGAGAATCTGTACAGGCTCGGAGAGACATTTTTTCACAGGGAACCTTTAAATGCATATTGCTTGGCATTTGAATCCTCATAGAGTCAAGAGGGCCATGTAAAAGTAAAGGGTCCTGGTGAATATTCTCGGTTGGTTTGACTCCGGTCTCCTTCTGCTTGTTGAGTGACCTTTGATGTTCCTCTGGGACTGGAGATGAAATTCATGGTTACTATCACTTTCTCTCATTAACTAAACACTGGGACTGTTATTGAGGTTGGAGCAATTGGGACATGGGGCATCTCTGGGCCCCTTAGCATTGCAGAGGGTATAGGGGCTGGGGCCCATCTTTATAACTGTATTCTGGGGCACCTGGAATTCCAGCAAAGGCCAACACTCATGTTTGTGACTGCCGGCACACAGTGATTACAAGTAACCACATATTGCTTCGTTTATTAATGAGACTTCATTAAGGCAAGAACATAGAGAAGATCTCCTGCACTTGGGAACGTCGTCCATTCACACTTCACTCCCAACATGCCAGCGCACGTCTCGGCCGCTAGCGTCTTTGATTAAGCCTCCAGTGTCTCTTGGATGTGGTTTTATAGGATGCTGTTTGCAGGCTGTCTTTGAGTTTGAGAGTTTTCAGTGGGTCAGTTTGATCTGAGCTTCCATAGTGTTATTTGGAAATTTAATGAGACTTCTGTTCTGTTCAGACGTTCCCATTGATTCCCTCCTGGTGCGCAATCCGTCATCTTTTCTATTCAGCCCAGAACATATCAATCAATCCTTTGGAATTCTAACCATTAACCTCTTTTCCGAAAGAGGGTTTTCGAGCGCTTGCTGTATTTTCTTTTGTGATTTGTGTTTTCTTCTTTAGGGAAAAATTGCATTTTATATCAAAGTACTTTCTAGTGGGTTAGATCTAAAATGTATCATAAGGCCTTCTTAGGTGGAATTTATTGTACATGGTGATTTGATGTAATTTCAAAAGGATGCTTGTTTGAGAACTGAGAACTAAAATGAACGACAGCCACATACACACATTTAATTATATTACAGAATTTAGGAGTCACTCCTGCATCATGATTGTTTACATACTGTAGCAATGTGTAGCTAGCAAACTGTAGCTAGAAACATTGTTTTTGTTGTAGAATGTGATTGTCACACCTCTGCTAAACATATCTTAACTTTTCTGTGAATATAACAGGAAGAGTGACAGTCATATTTAGGTTTAGTGTGTGCATGGTGTTTTCTATTGTATATAAATGAAATTCATAAATAGTAGAAAAATAAAATCACATACATCAAAATGCAGGCGTTTTATCACACAGGATAATTCTCACCCTGAGGAAAAATTAACACATTTGTCTGTAGAGATGCTAACAATATTAGCATGTAACCCAGTTCTTTGATTTTCCTGCCTTCTTTAAGTTTAAAAGTTTGGCTGGAACAGGCCAGAAGGCCAGTAAACACAACTCCACAATAAAAGCTTGAACTGAGTTCTCTGCAGTTACACTTATTGTTTTCAGTTATTGTTTTCTTTCTGTAATATTAAGGCAATCTTGAAAGTATCAAACTCTGAGAACAGGTAAACCAATACGCGTACAGCGGCAAGCTTTTCTTGTGATCTGTTTTTTGTAGACATGAGAGGCGATAAAAACACACTAGTACAATCATGCCTATCTGTGCTTCAGTTCAGTGTTAGCGCGCAAAAAAATCTCAGAAGGAGGAAATTAATATAAATATTGCGCTCCATTGTGTATTTTTTTGTATATTGTATATTATATGTTTATTAAATATTTTGAACAGTGTGATTGGGCTTTCAGCCACCAATCAGAGTGTAGAATTCTCAGCTCCTGACTGAAGTCGCTGAGTTTTGTAAATAAGGTGCAGTTTATGGTTTAATTTGCATAGAAAAAAGCAATTATGTCATTTAAATAGCAATTATGTCATTTAAATATTCTCTAAATATTTCAATGCTTGGTTAAAGTGGATTGTGGCTGGTTTGACGTGTTTTTTTTTCCATTGAAATACGTGCAGAAAAATGGCACAAATGTTTTATGTTTTGCAGATTCACCCTGTGTGATTCTAGCAGTCATGCCTGATATAACAGCGGTTCCTCTTCTTTTTTTTATTGCCTTCTCTCCCCCATTGAAAATAAAACGGTAACTCATGCTTACCGTGCAACAGCCTACGTTGTCCATTTCCCAGGTTTTAGTTCCCCATAAAGACCTCAAGATGTCAAATACAAGCTACAGGCTAATGAAGTTGACGTCAAAATGAGATTTCTTGAGCAGAATCTCTAAAGCTCCTCCATCTGAAGTAATTACTCTGAGCCTGCCGCACAGGATGGTGCGATCTCAGTGTGATCCAGGCTGCTCTGTTCCCCTTGTTAATTTCACCTTATCATGACAATCTAATACAGCAAAATACGACTCTGAGTTAATGAAGGCTCAACAAAGGTTACATCAACAGAAGAATCCAAGCCCACATCGGACCCCTTACATATGTAACAGTGCAAAGCGGGGGGCTTAATGTCACTTCTCGGTCTTTTAATGAACAGAGGCCAGGGTTTGCTTAGGTTGAGTCAAAAGAGCCTGGGGACTAGCATCATTATACGGCAGGAATTTGCTTTGCTTTATTAGTACAAGGGCTGCGTTAATGGGGCTGGAACTTGAGAATATAAGAACTTTGATATTCTTCTCATGTTCTCAAATGTGCAATAATTGTAGTGATCAGTGACCTTGGCATGCCTTGAACTTATTTCACAAGATTTAAAACCAACAGTAAACTAAACATTGGATGTTATTTGACCAAAAAATTTTTCTGTCGAAAGGTGCAGGTTTTGACAATGCTGATGGAAATATACAGTGAGCATGGTGGACAATGTCTGACATAATGTCATTTTACATGATCATACACATCATATAACTGAATGAAACTTTTGAAATTTCAAAAGGGTAAAAATCCCCCTTTCTCATTATACCTGTAGATAATAATACTGTATAACTTTACTGACCTACCGTGAGCTTGTGAGTTGTTAAATTATGATACCATGTGGTTCTGTAGAAAACACAAGTCAGTGTCATTTCACTTTTATTGGAAACCATGTCTAACAGTAAAATTCCCAGTTACCAACTACATTACCCATAAACCCACAGAGGGACCCAATTAGAGACATTAGCTGTTACCATGGAAATGGAATTTGCAGCAAAAGAGCTAATCTGTGACCACACATATGAAGCATGACGAATTACGTAATTGAGTCGGCCTCCCTGCAGTTTCAGATGATTTACTTTGCAATAAACCTGTGCAATAAAATTTATATATTTTTATATTGTTCTATTTCCAATCAATGGTTTTAGATCAAGAGTTTATATGCTACTGTTAATTTGATGTATTCAATTTGCAATATTTCATGGGGTGCATAATTTATTGCCATCATCTCTGATCTACTTGGTTTTTCTTCCTGTCTTGGAACTATTTACTATTCATTTGATGAAGAAAATGAATGGGAATCAAAGCTGATGAAAAAGTGGGCGGTCCTTGTTGCCCTCTATTGCCAAAATGAACAAAACACAATTTTTATTGGGTAATGCTGATAATCTCAACTTACCAGTTTTCAGACAATTATTTGGCCTATCTGAAATATCAATCTTTTATCTTTGCAGTTATGGTATTCCAATGCTGTCTCCATCGTTTTTCTGTAATACCAACAAAGACATCACAAGATGTTGTCTGATTGCTTTACTTAACAGGGCTTCGATCAAAATGTATAACCGTTTAGCGCTAATGGACACTTTTGAACTGCGTCCAACATCTTCAAGCCGCAGATCTCTCTGATTAGATGGATTGACAGCCGTGGCCCTTTTGCCTCTATGAACTCTGGGTGTTGGTGTGCATTCAGTTCCTGTTGCTCTGTGTTGCACAATGTCCATTTAGAATTCTCATTGATCTCCATCCACTGTCAAGGTTTCTGCCCCCTGTCAGATTCATTGTTGCATTGTGCTGCAGTCAGTGATTGCATTTGGCTGTTCCTGAGCATGGCTATCACTTTCTTAACCCGCGTAGCTTCTGCTTGATGGCTCTGTTAACTTACCTGTAAATTGAAAAAAGATTAAGTGCAGAAGCAAATTCACAGTAGTCAGACACGCCGCGAACGCGTCCTTGTTCTTTGTGAACCAAACAAGGTGCATATCAATGGACTTGTTATTTAAAGGTACAGTGCTCGCCACAATAAAAATTCTGTCACGGTTGACTCACCTTCATGTCGTTCCAAACCTGACTTTTTTTGAAGAATGTTGTTGGTTGCTCTTTTCAATGCAATTACTGTTTTTAAGCTTTAAAAAGGAAGTAAAACCAGCATACAAGTATCACAAAAGGCCCATGCAACTTCTGTGCTATGGAAGCTTTTCAGTAAATAACTTGGAATACAAAGATATCATATGGCTTTGAAAGACTTGGAATATAGCACACAAGTTGAATTTAAGACTTGTGTTACTTATGTTACTTTTATGGTGCTTTTGTATCTTTGTATCCTTTTGTGTCCTTACAGTTATTGCACAGAAAGAAAGACCAACCAGTACATTATTCAAAATTTCTCCTCCAATGTTCCACAGAAGTAAGTTGTGTGGGTTTGGAACAGCATGAGAGTGAGTAAATGATGCCAAAATTGTCTTATTTGGGCGAACCTTTCCTCTAAGCTCTTGGGAACTGGTGATCACCCACATTTTGCCCATGATAAGAGCAGGCAGATATTATTTACACCCAATGAATGATCCTCTGTGCTCTTAGAAAGTGAAGCTGGTAGGTCTGTGGGAAGCTCACTTATTTCAGTCTCTGCTCTCGTCCCAGGAGGTCCACCATTGGCTGATTGTAGTCTGCTAACTCCCAGCATGTTATGATGGATGATGGTATTGTTATTCAGCATTTCTCCCGCACGCTTTTCTGCCAAAAGCCCGTCTCCTCAAATGCCCATTGTTCTTCATCCACAGCGAGAGTCACCTCTGTGCTTTGTGGAAATAAATGAGAGATAACAAAATTGAGACATTAATTACAGAGTTTATCTCGGGCGAAACTGAGCCAATAGATGACTTAACCAAGCATCCATCATGGGCGTGGCTTCTGTGCGCGGCCAGCTTGGAAGACAGAGGTCAACATGAGAGATGAATTATGCGTCAGTGGTTATTTTACAGAACTGTAAACTTGGCAAGAATGATGGACTGCCATGTGCGCTCACTCGCTTCGCAGTTTGACTTTGCTCAACGGGCTTGATTGCACAATAATTTCACCTGTTTCATCTGCCCAACGTGCCCTTTAATTTCTGTTATCTATGAGCAAAACCTTTAAACACTCTTCAACCACCTAAACACCAGTCTCATGTTCACTGTGGCATTCATTACTAAGAAATGCTACAAATAAAAGCTTCTGAAACAGTGTGTGTAGAATCTTGTGTGGAACAGCTTAGTAAGTTAGTAAATCTGTATATCACGCTACATAATTTGGGTGATGCTTTATTTGATTGCGTTGTTATTTGTAGTAACATCTGATTTGATCTATAGTGTTTACAATCTCTGCAGAACTAAATGTACACTTAATGATAATGCAATTGATAGTTGTCTTTTTATATTGAGCTGAAAAAGGAGAAAACGCTTTATGTAGTAAAAAAACTACACATTAACCGTAACAATGTAGAAACTACATTACCCATAATCACACAGAGGGATCCAATTAGATCCCTAATTAGCTGTTACCATGGAGATTTTGTAGCAAAAAATGTCATCTGTGACCACTCCTGTGAAACACAATGAATGACGTAATTGAGTCGGCCTTTCGGCAGTTTCAAAATGAGAAATATATACACAAATATTGCTAATATTTAGTCTACCTGTGCCAAGATGGTAGTTTTATCAGGTATCAGCCCACTTGGCAATGCTGCTCGGCCAATCCAGCGGTTCCGTACCTACAAACATACAGATTGGCTCCAGTTGAAATTGTGTCCAATCAGTTTGCTCGATCTGACTTGAGAAAGCTGTTTTCCACACACTTCTGATTCTGCCTTCTACACAGAATTTTCTCTGTCTGCTCGTGAGCAACATCAGAAGCCTGTGACCGCGCCCGCACAAGAGCTGGAACCACAGTGGAGGTCTAGCTCTTGTTCCTCTAGAGTAACAAGCTATTATTTGCTCTGACATCCGTTTTCTGAGGCTTTGACAGGGGTTGTCAGACCCAGACAGGATGTCACTGTTTGCAGAAGGAATTTCCCAACCATCTGCATTTGAGAGGTAATATATGTCATGTTTAATATGGGTTAGCTTTAAAAGCATTGGCTTCCAGTTATTTTAGTTAAAGCTAAAGGCTATGTCACCACTATTTATCTCGCTCGTGTAAGTAATCATGCAGAAGGCATT
The DNA here is from genome assembly GCA_036877575.1 of Botia almorhae. NCBI lineage: Eukaryota > Metazoa > Chordata > Actinopteri > Cypriniformes > Botiidae > Botia > Botia almorhae. The sequence goes on from JAZGTJ010000259.1 coordinate 34,095, forward strand.
ATGTTTATATTAAATATCACCCTGTATATTACAATGTAAGCACAGTAGTGCTGAAGGATTTCATCCAAATTGATCACAAATCTCTAGCGCTAATTTATGTATGCAGCATGTAATAAAAAAACACTTCTAAATGTGATAATTGTATGCCAAATGTGTATCGTGTCAACACAAATATGCACATATCTGTTCAGATAATGACCTGCGCATACACGAGAAGATGCAAAGCAGGATGTTTTCTTGTGTTATGCAAAACACCTTCCTCCATGCCACACACAGACTACACAGACGCTCTGGCGGCCTATTGCATAACCACGTTTTTGTCATTAAAACGGCAGAAATGAAGTCTCAGAGGTAGTTAGACATAATGACGAGTGGTGAGTAGGTCTTTCTTTCTACTGTGTTCTGAAATCTGAGACTGGCAGACAGTCTACAGGTACAGTGTGATCACAGGCAGGTGGCTAATGAAGAGCACCCGGGAGACTGACACGCAGGTCCGCGTGGATGTATGGAGTGGTGCGACTGCTATAATGCTACTTATATTAGTCAGACTTATATTAGTCAGACTCCTTGTTCTGTTCTGTATCTGTAGGAGGTGTAAATATTTTAATTATGTAGAGAAAACAGATTGGAATGGGGTGGTCGTGTTGGTTGACATCACAAATGAGAACTTTCATAGCAAAATTGTTTCACAAAGACATCAATGAGGTTAAAGGAAAAGCACATGGAGGACTTCATTCAGATCTCCATCTTCTTACATGTGCCTCCACAGCTAACAATTTTAGGTTGTAAGAACATTTCCCAGGTAACAATATTATTATAAAGGTCTAGGGCTGTTCAAAATGTCCAGTAGACGGTGTAGACATTTAAACATTTTTTAATTCATTAACGTTTTATGTTATGTTCTTCAACGATGCAAGAATGTTTTTTTCGTAACGATAAAAGAACTTTTAGAGAACGTTAGCCAGCACTCTGAGAACATTCCCTGTTAGCTGGAAACCCTGGAGTTTCAGAACAGATCTAAAAGTGTAACAAAATATGCCAAGATTAGACTAAATAAAGGTCTGCACTTTTAAAATGAGAGATTTTTATATAGTTCTAGACATTGTCATTTAATCTTACTAGACCAAATAATCTGAGATATGCCATTCATTTTAAAGCTCTATAGTTCAGACAGCCCACCAACTTGTCGATTTTGAAAATAAGTATTTTCGCACATCTTGGTCAGCACCACGTCAGAACTACTTGACAAAACACAGAAATCTCAGTGTTGCCAAGCAAATTTGCGCAGGATTGCAGGCAGTTCTGATTATTGGGAAAGGCTTGATTTGTTGGCACAGATGGATCCAGGCAGCTTTCAGTTTTGTGTCAGCAGCTGTACGACAGCACAGTAATGACATCGTCACTTTGACTCCAGAATGTAAGACATCAGTCTTGGGTGGCAGTGAATAAATAATTAATGAACACACAATATGCCCTTATTCATATCAAACCGTGCAAATGTACAGCGCTATATCAGTGAATATATTTCATTGGCGTACTTGATAGCTTGTCCGAACGCAAGTGGGAATCTGTGATGAATGACGAATCGTACGTAAACCATCTCGCAAAAACGCTCGGCTGAATGGGCGATTCCTCAGTCTGACGAGAAGCACGAGGTGGCCATTGGTCTTCCGTGACATTACCGTATTGGAAACGACATGCTGTGTTTGGTCGCACAGGTCATTGGGCCCATTGATCACCGCTGGCGTTTGAAGGACATAGTGCCACTTTTCCAAGGTGCACTTGATAACTTCAGCTGTGGAGAGATGCATCGAGCAGCTAACTTGGTTCTTTTTTTGCCAGCGTGCTGATATGTCAGGAAAGTGGCTGGAGTGACAGGTCAATCTAGGAAGAGTCTGTTCACAAGCATCCGCTCTACATTTTTTATGGCGGCAGCTCACGGATAACGAAGGAGTTATGTGAGTCAAGGGGGAATTCATGTCGACTACAACAATGGATCAAAAAATGGAAACTGTATGTTCACCCAACCATCAATGAATGTCCGAAACACACTGTTTAGGGAAACATAGTATGCCAGCTTCCATATTTTATAGATACTGACCTACTGCAGCCTGCAATTTGACCTTGATTCGCAGACTGTGTCCTTACAATTCTGCCAGTAAATCTCGGTTTTCTACATCAACTGCTTCCTTATCAGAAACTTTCTCTGCACGATCTGCAGATTCAGTGGCTCCACATTGGTCAGATTCACACGGCTGTCAAAAAATTCTTGACAAATTTGATAAGGAGGTGAGAATTAAAAGCAGACCCACGGTTGATGCATGAGTGGAATTTTCCTGCGCAGACTGTAAACCACGTTAAGGAACAACCTTTTCTCAAGACTGTTTTTTAGCTTTTACAAAGAGCAACAGCCTTAAGCACGATTACTCTGTTGACAACAGTGTTCTATACCAACACTGGAGCGTTTTTTTTAACTCTGGATCACATTGCATGAATTTTAAGTATATTAAGTGTAAATAAACAAAAAATGAGGCAAGGAAGTTTGGAAATTTTATTTTCTGTGGCATCATGTTTATCAGGACATGTTGGCAATCCAGGGCCGAGATCTTGCCCTGGGCATTGAGCTTTGTTTGTGGAGAATCTTCATCGCATGTCATTTAACTTATCAAAGCTGTGACTCTGGGTTGTTGCCGGAAGACATATAAATCTGTCTGGCCAAAGGTCACAGATGAAAATTTGCAGCTTAAAGGGAGAATATGCAGGTTTATAAGTTGGACGCAGTTATTAAAAAAGCCTTCCTGGTGGCATGCCTGGGGGACTGTCTCTGTGCTTGTTTGAAATGCAGATATGTTTGCACTGAAAATGGTAAATGCATTGTAACGTACTCAGTCATCTCTCAAAATACAGACAAACAGTTTGTTTTCCATTTTATTGCGTTCATTGGTGATGTCTTATTTCTTTGTGGTGAGATGAATCTGTAGTGCATTATTATTTTAGAATCAAAAAATAAATCTTACATTGAACCTCTGTTTTACCTCAGACTAAGTTTTAAAGTACAGCTGTCATGGCTGCCCCTGGGAGACCTTAATGGAGTGCTTTGAAGCAGGGTCTCGAAACTCTTTTTAGACCCGAGCAAAGCAAGAAACTTACCAATAGTCAATACAAAGTAACAAAGTAACTAAAGCAAAACTCCATGTTTAATGTTTTTTAGATTTTGCAAATAAAATAAAAAAAAGTCATCAACTTTTCATGAAGCTGTCTTGTCTTTAAAAAAGTAAATAATAATTCTGAAATAAGCATGTGATTGCTTTTTACAGGCATGTTCTGTTCCCCATGAAATCACATGAAATCAATATTTAGTTTTTGTGCCTTTTGGTTAATCTCAAAGGAAATTGTTTTGTTCAGTCATTCTTCCTTTTCGTAGCTCAGGAGAAAAGTAACTTAACAAATATACACAAATACAAGGTCAAAATAACCAAAGATACTGATTACTGCACAGATTCTTTTCTAAACAACCCAAATAATAAGTAGCAAACAATGGTTCAGGGTTGTGTCTTGATTGACTGTAACAGGAAGGTCTGGCTATGGCTATGATTTGCCCACGTAGGTGCCTTGACTGACATGTAAAGTTCTCATTTTGTTCTCAGAGATATATTACACCACAATATGAAATACTGATTTTGCAAGCGTATTACCATCCTAAAAGAAACACTTATATGTTTTTGTTTTCACAGTATCTCTTTCCAGATAAGGGTAATGATAATTTAAATGCAGGTGTTGTTGCTAGCTTTAACTCATTAGCCTGTTCTGCCACAAAACTACACTTAACTATTCATACTGCAAAACATACAGATATAACCGAAGTGATTCCTTTAAAGGCACTTTCATAATTAATGACCTTTACTGTACAGCTGCTTTGAATTGAATCTGAATTGGATGGTAAAATCACTACATAAATAATGGTGACAATTATAGACTAGTGTGAACAGTTAATTAATGCTGTGACACACTCACCGAATGATTTTATAGAAAACGCATGGTTGAATTAGCAGAAAATATGATACATGGACTCTATGTACAGCATGTTAGGAACCTGTGTGCTTTTACTGAGCATCAGTCAAAAAATTGTTGTGCAACATGTGTGGGTATGTAACTAGCTGATGTAACTAAAAACTTCTGTTTGTTTTTAAAAATAAATGTTTCAATAGGAAGTAAGCTGGGACCGGTCATAAATATTTTTAAAATATACTTTGTTTTTTTATCTTTGTAGCTTTTTATCTTTTTTATCTTTGTAACAATTTTTCAAAATGTTTAAAGCGGCGCGGCTCTGAGCTCTGAATAAAAACTTCAGGCAGCGAAATATGCCTCAGATCTTGCTAACATGCTGAAATTGTAGATTATTCCATAAACTTCTGAATGAGATCTTTATCTAACTCTCATCATTTTTAAACTTACCCTCACATCGTCACTTGTAACCTGCCAGAGAACGAAGTCTTCATCCAGAAAGGCATGCTCATAATGAATTATTAATCAGAAATCCCTAATATTATGCAGAAAATAAAATGTTTTGAGTCTCATCGCAATTTACCATGCAGTTCAGAAGTTCCCTCTTAATTGCGCCTTCCAGTCTGAGGGCTGGATATGGTACTTCACATCTCAAGTAATCCCATCTGGATGTCCCTGCCTGACAGGATGGCGCATGCGGCTGCATTCGTAATGTTGCGTATCCAGTTTCCCCCACTTCTGTGTTTTTGCTCCCTGATGTGTGCTGGTCCTCATTTATTTTACTCTCTTACTGTTAAAGTGCTGGCGGTAGGACGGGAATTAGTCGGAATAGCATAAATTTTTCACTCTCTGCTCCCTGTCTGTATGAGTTTAGCTGTATATTTTTTGTTCATGTTACATCTGCTCAAAGTCAGTACTCTCCGTTGGTCATTAGTTTTCAACAAATGGTTTCTAAGTTAACAAAACCTTTAAAAATCTTTTTTTAAAGGAATAGTACACCAAATATAAAAATTCTGGCAACATTCACATACCCTCAGGTTATTTGAATACATTGAATGTAAAGTTGTATTGACAACCTTTCTGGTGCTTTAGTGGTGCTTTTATGTCCTTTTGGAAGGTCTTTGGCATTTTTTTTTATCTCTGGTCACTATCCACCTCCATTTTATGAGAGCTAAACTTCTCTTTGGCTTTTCCACAATAGACAGCAATTCCAACTATGGGTTTGGAACGACATAAGAGTGAGTTAATGATGGCAGAATTTTCATTACTGGTTGAACAATTCATTTAAACATTCAGATGTCATTTTCACTGTCTGAATAGTCTTCATGCATTGGATCTAGCTCACCTTGTAAGCGCTTTTCTGTACGATAGTCATTTCTTTTATTTTCAGCATCCAAGGCTAACCAGGATGAGAGCAATTAGCACAAATCTGTGTGAACTTTGCTAGCTGCTGTCCCATTACGTCCAAGCCCTCTAATTACTTTCACATCTCAAACTCACTCGTCCAAGGGCTCATTTCATAACTGCCACGAAAAGGTGGGCTGGCACCTGGGGAGTGGGAAATTGATTTTTCTGTCAGAAAGGGCATTATGATAGGAAATCTAGCTCGCCATGGCTGGAGACACCTGCTTTCTCAATGGCAGCTCTCCAGAGAGCCAAATCTAAATTAAACAGTTTTACAGTGTCAGTACAAGGATTAAGGCCCTCGAGGGACTGCCTTGGCTGGGTGCTGCCCGCTCCGCTGTGCCTGCGTTAATTTGCGAGGGTGGCATATCAGGGCCAGAGTAAAAACAGAGCTGTCAGTGCTGCGGGCGTAATCATAGGGAGAGATTTTCTAAACTCAGCCCTAAAGGCCACCTGTTCTCGCCGCAGCAAAAGCGCTTGCTCTCTGGCTCTGATTGAACATGCTGTCCGAGCACAGCATCGATTGGATGGAAAAATGGATGGGCTGCAGGCGGCACGCAGAAGGACAGTTTGGACAACACAAACATGGAGGTGACAGGAGGGTGTGCCGGGGGCCACGGCGTGTAAGAATATGAGACTGTGAGAAATGAGCCGGGGTGGAGATTGTGCTGCGGCTCTGGGCCGAGTTGGGTGGCCCATTGTTGTTCACTTGTTTTTGTGAAGCAGAAAAATTCACAGTCAACCATTTGCAACTCGTTTTTGTACAGAAACGCCTGCTCTGAATTTTCTAAGAATTAATTGCACCAACTTGTAATTTATTTGCGGATGCTTCCTACATTGTTTAACCTAAATGAATTATGCAAATTAGGTACCACAGCAAACATGCCCACCAAATTTGTGTTGAACGCAATTTGCATGCCGCAATTCTTTATCTTGCAGGCCTGTTCTGAGCGATAGGTTATGGTGAATGCAGCAGACCGGTCTGACATACTTTACTTTGCTTTACTGTACAGCATTGCTTTAGGCACCTACATCGAATACAGTGAAATTGATACAATGTGCATCTGGATATACGCCCAGCTCTTCTTATAATGCTCTTCTCTGTCATTTGATGAACTGCTGCTACCATGTTCAACACAAAATGTACTTAAAACTGTCTTTCCAAAGAATTCCACTCACAACAAGCTTTAACAGCACAACATTGAATATCTCAAAATGTGTGAGATATTCAATAACAGGTCTAATCTGCATAGAAAGGATCTGTGTTTGCACTGAAACAAATAGCAATAGTTTAATTAAAATACTGCACTGCACTGGATCAGCACATATAGCTTGTAAATAAGCTGAATTACAGAGAGTAAATACTTTTTGAGCTGAAATGCCCATTTAACTACAGACGACTGCCGTTTGGCGACATTATGTCATCAACGTACCGACACCAGCGGTTGAAATTAAACGCATTCGTCACTCCACATTCTCTCTCAGACGCAACGTCACCATCAGGTCTCCATGTTAACTATCGCTGGGTTATTTTAACGAGCGAGATGCCCTCCTGCCCTGGTCTTGGCGGTGGAGGGGAGGCGTGGAGCTTCTCTTGGGGTTGAAAGTTCAGGTTGAATAATCAGTGGATTGTGGAGCTCACCCAGAACGGTGCAAGCCGGTTCTCAGTGCTCTGTGTTGACGGAGGGCACCGAGTCGAATGGAAATGAAGAGTGATTAATTCTCTCTGGTGGAGCCTGCTGGATCCTTGACAGTGAAAGCGTTCTGAAGAGCACAAGATACTGAAGCAGTAAGAAAAGGGGAGCGGGGGCTAAACCCAGCAGTTTTTTACATATTGTCAAAACGTTTTAGGTTAGCATGTCAGGAAGAGTCTGGAAAGGGAGTATTTATTTTTGAGTTTTCAAGTCAGCAGTTGCAACAGTGTTTGATGTGTTAATGGAATTGAAGGATTTATCAGTTTAGCAGGTGAGTGCTGTAGTGGTTAGTATTACTAAAATCAAGGTTAAACTTTACTTATAGTAAACAGTATAGCATTTATATGTGTGTATGTTCATGGAAACTTGAAAATGATATGAAAGTAGCATTAGTAATAAACAGTATATGGCTCAGAGTATACAATAGTATGTACATAAAATGTATTTAAAGAAGAAATGTGTTTTAATTCCATCGTCTGGTTCCTTTCTGCTACGGTCTGCAGTGGAAGAAATTTGTGCCACCGGTTCTAATGGAAAAAACGCACATTACATTAATCTGACTAATGATCTATCACATCGAATAAATAAATCTACAAGAGCAATAATGTATTTTAATAAGAAATGCTAAAGGCCATTTAAATGAAAAATTACCTCTCAAAAGTCTTCAACCACGGAATAAATCAGATTTTCTAAAATTGTTGACAAAGGGAGCCATTTAAGGCTGATTTTAATAATTGATCGCCTGGAAGTGCTTTAAAAGACGCTAGCTGAAACGCAAGAGAAGGAACGGATTCAATCAAGACTCTGAGATGCTTACGTGTAACGCTTAGCGTCTGTTTGGAAACCTTATACAGTATAAGCTACGATCAGCCACATTAATCTCACGCATGTTGTGATGATTTGACACACAGCGTATTTAATGGCTAAACTATTTAAAGATTATAAATCACTGTAGCCTGTTGCCAGTTACGAGACGAAGAACTCGCCGCCTGTTGCACGTTACGAAATGTCAGTTTTTAAAGAGTCACGCGATTTGGCTCCAGAAAGCTCATGAAATGGCATAATTGGAGCAGCTGTAATTTTCAGTAATTAGCAGGGTAATTTCCTCTCCTTTCGCCTTTAGTTTCAAAAAGAAGTTGCGCGGAGAGGCGACAGTGTTGCAGCTAATTTGTCATTCTTCTTTAGCCACTTTGCATTAGCGCTTGTGTCATCTGTCCGCGCAATCTGCTAGTAATTTGGGAATGAAAGAACAGCTGTCCCAAAATAGGACTGAGAATACTTTTTTTTTGCTTTGTTTTGAAGTGGACAATAGATCGCGTGAAACCACACCGGCGAATTGCTCTGCACAGCAATCCAAAGGATGTGAGTGCCTGATGGCCTGGGATGAAACTGCCTAATTGAATTGCTTACTTAATAAGCCAAATTAATCAAGCTTTCATCTACTATTGCTGTGGAACATTGACAAAGCACCGTCAGGTTCCTCTCTGAATGTTTATTACCCTCCACAATAGACTCGGAGATTGTAAAAGCCCTTGCTGTGCTTTAATGGCTCTTGTTTTGTTTTATAGTCGAACAAAAGATCGCGCCTACGATTTTCCCCCGTCACTACATTTGTGATGTTCCTTCTTGTACCTGTAAATTAAGATTCTCAAAATTCATTACAGATTGTCCTTTAATTAAACAATGAAGTGTGAGATGTGTTGCTTGCAACCAGTGCAATGGTATATTCACAATATAGCACAGCTGTGAGTGACGTATTTCTTTAATTAAATGGTTACTAAAAACAATATGTACACACATTTTCTTTAAACAGTTACTTTATTAAGCAAATTCTTTAAAAACCATCCTTTCAGTAAAGGATATTGTTCCTGACAGGTAAATAATAGCAATGTGTGTTCTTGTGGGTGCTGTACATTATTGACCAATTAGCATCCGGAATCAACTGTTGGCATGTCTTGTTTATGACCTCATATTAATTAAGAGACTACATTGTACATTTGAAATTAGATTCGATACAAATGAACTGGTTTAGGCAAAAAGTGGTTCAAATGGTGACACGCCTTAAAGGAAGGTGTCCGGTTGGGGACCAAAGAACCAAAGACATACACTTCCTCCTACACATTCATAGAAATTGCAACGTTAAAAAAGTTTAAAAAAGAAAGTATATGGACACATGCATCAACTACCCATGCACAAGGTACAGAGGCTAAAATACAGCTGAGCAGTAACAGTGCTGGGTGGTTTGTTAGTAATATGCAGTTGTCTACTGCAGTTCTATGTTTGCTACAGGACATATATAAATCATCACAGTGTCATGTGTCCTGCGGCCCTTTACTGTGGGATCTGTTGCCAAACCCTGTGGGGTGAACAGACTGTGACCTGGGTGCTTTGGAGCTTGTGGTAAAGCGTTGGATTCATCATGGCAGCAGTCACAAGAGGTCACAGAAAATGTCTTGTTTCCTTTCTGTTCGTTTTGACCTCTTGGTCCTGCGCTTTCATAGGGCTAGATGTTGAGGCTGCAAGGTGAAACCTCAGGCAGAACGCTCGCACTGGTGTCGGAGTTAGAAGTTCCCTGTGCCGACTTGCTGCACCAGGCGCTTTGAAATACTTCTGAAAATGGGACAGTCTTGTACTGTAACACTCAGTCCCAGAATCTCTGTTTTTTTCCTCTCCATACCTCAGGTTTCTGTCTTTGTGACATTCGGAGCCAAGCCGAAATTGTGCCAGTTAAATCGGCAATGAGAACTGTGCAAGAGAGAGAGGCAAGGAGAGAGAGAGAGAGAGAGAGTGTGGAGACAAGGATGAATGGAATATATTTTTATAAGCTAATTATTAATATAAGTCTAGGCTGTATTATTATGTTATGACCAGCATGTTTAAATATTATACCTGAGACTAATAATTATCCCATTTCATTTTTTTATTGTACATTTGCTTACTTTAAAATGGGTTGTAAACCTAAAAAGGTAATTAAATTAATTATCATACAAGATATGCTAATTAAGGAATACAGTTACACAAATAATTGCATGTATTGGTATTTCCTGACAAAAAAACCCAATGAAGATAACTGAATTCAGTACGGCATTATTATGAAAGAAATGTAAAGGATTTATTTGTTCATTTATTGCACCATGTTTGCGTTGTTTTGTTTTATTATTTTGTAAGTAATTAACTAAATCATTAAACCTTAAACAGAAAGCCCTTTAGTACCTGTAACACTGTTTACATTTGATTTTTATAGGTGGCGTAGTTTTGTCACATAGTGCCACTTGCAATTTATATTGGATTTGAGTACAGTATATGTAAATGACTCTGTTATGATTGGCTAACCCTCACCAGTTTAAATTGCTGTTCATTAGGGTTTGATTTGAATTGTGGATGTTAGACTGAACTCAACAGAGTTACTTGTCAAGTAGCGTTTTTGAAGGATTATGGGATTTCATTCAAATGTCAGCCAGATTTAAATTTAGAGAGTTCTTTAACACTTCTTTACTCAGCCCATAATATTAACACAACAAAACGAATGCAAATGTACTTGACAAATGGAATTGTTTTGTTGCCATGGCAACTCCTTGGGTTACAAGTTGGAACGGGCGCTGTAGGTGGACCAGTTGAACTGAGGGTGGCAAGTCTTTCATTCTGCTGATCTGAGTGTGGTGACTATGAAGTACTGCATGTCTCCCACAGTTTTGCTCATAATTATTTACTCATTAATTGGGTGCATAGTTTGGAGATATAGGCTGGCAGCTTTTCACTGTCGTTAGCTAAGCGTGCTTTTCTAATGATGACTGAGAAAGGAACTGTTTTTAATTAGCCATGTTGTGATACTGCGTGACAAACTTTTCTCAGCCTAATTTAGTGATTTATTTTTTTGACTATTTATAAGCATTAAAACTCTGAGACCAGTTGTTAAAAAGGTGAATGAAAATGTGGCGAGTGTAACATTTTTATTTAATTTAAACTACTACAAAGCCACCTGCCACCGTTTATTATGTGTCTTAAGTAACTGTACAATTAATGGACTTGCAATGAGAAGAATAGATCATAATTTCACATTTTCTGAGCATATAAAGTACACGCATATTACATTCACCCTCATTACGGGCACGACTGTAACATTTGAAAAGTAAATGATAACGAAGTGTACCTTTAATGAGACCCCACCTCAATATAATAATATCATTGCTTTAAACGTATTATTATTACTGAATAAGTCTCACTTTTTCATGGTACTAATTATTTTAGCTCTCAGGAATAATATGTGTTTAAAGTGAAAGCGTGACTGCGATCTACATTATAATTATCTAAAGTAGCTTAAGTCATTTTTCGTAAAATAAATTGATTGCCTGACGAGTCAAAAACAGTGTTCAGCTCTGATTAAATTGTTCTTTGTGAATTGTAAAGATTTCAAAAAAATTATTCACTCATACAGTTTTAATTTCAGTTGTATAATTGCCCTGACCTCACAGCAGTGGAATTAAAAAAAAAGTTTGAATACACTTAAAAGTTTAAATTGAACTTTAGACAGCAGAAGACATTTCCAAAAAACACAGTATTACCATAATTATTTAAGTACACTATTACAGTATTACAGTAACACTATTACAGTATTACAGTAACACTATTACAGTATTGCAGTAACACTATTGGTATGGTTATGTACAACAATATTTATAGCATTTATTGCAAACTGTTTGTTTGTTGTCCTCAGTCTTCTGTAGAATATGGAGATCTCAGTCTGCAAGCACTCACAGAGAACAGTAATCTCTCCTGGATCAAGGCAATAAATCAGATCACCTTGTTTCCTTTAGCTGGACTGTCTGCTTGGCCTTTTCTGATGATTTACAGGAGCCATTTTGTCCATAAAATCCTGTTCAGCCGGGCCAAAAATCAGGGGCTGTGTCATGGGCAGCGAGTTGATGGTATATTGGCACGGCTAGTGGCCTGCTCTTCTTCTCAAGCACACAACACCCCGCTGAGCCGGTAATTGCACCGTTCATGCAGTGAAAAGACAGGGCAATATTTTAAAGTGATAAACACCACTTACTAAGTCCACTTCCCTTCGCATTAGCATCCGTGAAGCTCATATGTTGCTCCGTAACGACTGCCAGAACCATCTCATTCCCGTTTGAGACGCTACATGGGCTGTTTTGTTGGTAGCGTCTGCCGTTTTTGACCTTGGGGTCAAGGTTCGACTAGCATGGCCCATTCAGCCCCCGGTGTTAGATGTGGTAAGTGCATTTTTCTGGAGGCGAAGGCATTTTTCTCCATTGTGGTCCATTCATTAAAGCAGCTGTGTGAAATACATTGAAAACATAATATAAAATATATAGATAAGTCATTATATTTTTAGATTATACAAATTTTGGCAGTGACCAATATTTTGGAGGGCTCTTAAAGGCCCTGGTGTCACAGCTCAGTAGTTACAGTAAAACAGTACAGTACAGTGCTTTATTTTTCAAATGTTACAATTACCTCAATACAATTGCCTAGCCACGTAATAAGAGCAACTGTAACCTCTCTATTAAATGTGAAATTATGATCTAGTCTTGCTCATTTTAAGTCTATTATTTTTGCAGTTACCAATGGATGGTTGGTGGTAGTTTATGAGTTATGAAGGAGAATTTTAGACAAATAGCCAAATATAATTGCCACTAGTCTGTCCTACAACTAATCTCAGAATTTTAATGATCATAAACGGTAAGAACAAATCACTTAATTAAGTTTGAATTAGTCAATACTTGTAAGTGCATGCTGAAACGTATCACAACATGCTTTAAAACGTATTTCTTTCTTTAGTCAAAGCTTATGACATCACAACTTAGAGCCAATCAGAGTCAGCATGTCAGGAAGTCTCAGATGATTGGTTAAAACAAAACAACTTTTTGAACCGAGTGCCTGTAAATAAAAATGGCAGCATGCTGCGCACATCCAGGGGTTATTAAGATGAATTAAAAAGCTCTTTTTATCTTCCTTTGTTGATCACTTTGACATGTAGAAGCAGTTGTAACAAAACTGCTTCTTGATGCCTCCCTATGCTTGTGTTCCAACTAACAGAAACACACAGCTAGCTGTTAGCAGCAGCGTACATTCATCAAGGTACCATGTGCTCAGATGAAGCATTTGAGGAAAACTCCGGAATGCTTGTCACATCAAAGTCCGTTTGAACAGCTCATCTCAGCCAGATGATGAAGGCTTGATATATCAGAACTGTCTGAGTTTCCATCACATTACAGAGATCTCCGTACTCTGCTCTGCACCTTGAGTCGGGGAGATTGAGCTGTTAGTCACGGCACGGCCGGCCTCACTTAACTAACATCAGTGTTCAGCCAAGTGCTGGATTCTCTATCAGAGGCAGCCCGCAGCACTGTTCTCTCTCACAGCAATCTGATCTGCTCAGAAACGGAGAGAGAGGAATATGGAGAAGGAAAGACCAACATTCCCAGAGAAAATCCCTCAGCCTTGTTTTTCCTCAGTGCGATTATTAACATAAGCACTTATACTTATTTGAAAGAGTTACTGATATATGTTATAATTAGTAAGTCAATATATGGAGAGCCATGATTAGGGTCGAATATAAAGATATAGAAACTGAATTTGATTCAAATTTTCTTTGTATTTCTGAGGAAGCAGCAAGCAATTTATCATACTATGTTATTCTATAGACACATTCTATCTTTATTCTAAAGACACTACACTGAACTCTACTAATACTATTTTGGTAACATTTTTAAAGTGGCTTTTATTACAACAAAGCTCTCAGCATAAACTACACTTATACCTACAAGTATATTTGTCACCTGTGTGCCAACAAAAACCTGCTGTCATAATGCTAAGGAAAGGTGAATTTATATTAAAAGGCTGGTGGCTTAAAAATAGCTATGATGAATACAATTTAAATACTCACCGTACATATCTCATCCAAAAGAAGCATTGCAATCTAATCTGAGAGTGTGCATCACTTGTGTAGTAGCACAACTAGATGGGTAGGATAAATTGTTAGAACACAGGCTTTTAGGAGTCATTTGTTAACATATTGGACTGCATTGGCTGCACTCTACAGTATAATTGGTGTTGTGTGCTTGTGTGCCATAGACAGTGCAATAGAAGGATGTGTTTTTTTTATTGTAATATTTCAAAATGCTCATTCTTTCTCAGCTTTTTCAATTCAGAATGCAAACTCACAACTTGGCTAAAACCTTTTTATTTTCCGGTATTCTAGATTGAAGCACAGTGTTCCTTCTGCATCACAACCTGTCCCTACTCTGAATAAGAACCGGTTCTCCTTTCCCCATCCTAGTTGTGATAAAACAGGGCCTACTTTTCCTTATTTCCTTCTTTTTTGAAACAGTCTGCAAGTCACACGGCAGGGGCAACAGGGACGCGTCAGGTGCTCTCATGCAGATCGTCGCATCAAATGCAGCTCTAATGCGCAGATAATGAGTTGGCTCAGAGTCGCAAGCATGTTACACACACGCGCCTTCATTTTCCGTCTCACCTGTAACCTCATACCACATACCGAGTGCTGAATACATTACTTAGAGCTGAACTCGGTTCAGCTGCCCTAATAAAAGAGTGCTGTGTGCTGCCTGGTTTGTTGTTGCCTGAACTGAGCCCCACACAGGGAGCGTAGGGAGCTTCTCCCCACCTGTCAGATGCGTGTATACAGGCGATGCGAGGACCCCTGGGGAGGAGGCGCTGATGTGCCAGGTGACGATCAAAGGCCTGGTTTCCTGCCTTTCACTGAGAGCTCATATGTCTTGCTAACTTTAGACCTTTTTCCAACCAAGCACCGAATAGCTGTGCTACAGAGGCGGGGAACGGCGGAACGGTCACAAGTTCATTAGCATAGTATGCAGCGATTACCGTTTTGAAAAGATTGCAAGGGTTTTTTAGTAAATGTTTGATTACAGTCTTACAAAACAGTTGCATGCATTCAGGGATGCTTCTGCTTTTGCACACAATATGTTATTAGCATCTGTTTAGCTACATGCTAAATGCTCTAAAGAATGCTGCGGCGTATGTATATTAATTGACATTAGTTTCAGTTTAACTGCAAATCTTTTTTATTACTATTTTCGTAAAATTAGCTAGGTCCATCACAGATCGCGACCTTGATCGCAGAACTGGCCTTTTAATGTTGCGCTTTTACTACTTCCAACTCCCAACATGCCGTTTTATTTCAAAAATTTGTTTGTACATTTTCCATTGATCGGGACAGAGATCATGCGAGATCTGTGATTTAAATTGCATAATTGATTTGCATAATATGCCTAATTTGCATAATTGCATTAGTAAACGGGCGCTAAAACGATGCAGATGGAGGCTGCAAATAAAATAAAACAAATTCATCCTTAGTGAATTCCCATTATGTAGGCCTATACATAATAAAACTTGCAGTTCTGTTCTTCCTCACATCCTTTGATTCTGACTCCATCTCCACAAATATAACATAAAAAGACAATTTTCAGGAAAGGAAGAAGAAAAATAACAGTGAGTGAATCTTTTCTTTGTTTAATGGCCAACACATCTGCTAAAGTGGCGTTTTAGCTTAGTCAGGAGAATCTTGTCTCTACGACAAAGAAGTTTCTTCTTTATATATAAAAAAAATTGCCTTCACTCACAGAAATGGTGGTTGTACATGTAAATGGAACTCACTTTTTTTACTTAATATTAATGTTACGTATCTAAAAATGTGTGAAAATATTTATGGTAGACATCAACTTATTTACCAATTGAATGAAATGAAACCGTTATATTATATATGAACACACATATATGGAAAACATATACATCAGTATACATAATATTCAGGGAACTTGCGTTACATCACACTAAAAGCCAATAAAAGAGAGCACCAGCGTGTAAATTGCCCCAAATGCTCGAGAGGCAGAGATGTACATCATACTTCCTGGATGTCACAACCTAAATGACACAGCGCGGATAACACAGTTCTTTATCTTAAATGTGCCCTGCTTGCCATGTTGTCACCCAGCGTTCCGCAGCAGCACACCACCCAACCGAAGCGATGAATTCTGGCAGGCGCCGCAGACTTTATGGACCAGGCTTTAAAACCTTATTTTAGTGCCATGGGTTTAGCTTAGACATATTTCTCAGTCACACACTCACACACTCGATGACGTGCAAGCCAGATGGAGGATAAACAGTAGCTGCTGAGCACCAGGCTCCTCGCCAGTCAAATGTGATTGCCATCAGTGGTAAATTAACAACAAATTAAGCAAGCGAGTTGGGTAATTACACAGTCAATCAATAAGACATACTTTACACTGGCACCAGGTAAAATGGTGCATAAATAGCAAACTGGAATGAATTAATATTGATTTGTATTTCCTCCATAAGGCAGAACGACTGTTTTGCTGTTTGAAATACTGTTATAATGGTTGTTTTCTGAATGGGGTACAGCATATGCCGCACAGATTTAAAGGAAGAGTGCATCTTACAATGACAATTCTGTCATTGTTAATTCATGCTGTTTCAAACCCGTATGACATTCTTTCTGCAGTGGAACACAAACGGAACAAAGTAGCTGTTTTAAAGTCATTTTTTTAAAGGAATCAATTTAGCTCCCAAAAACTTTTAAATGGGGCTTCATGTGATGTTTTTTTTAAGTAGTTGTCTACAGTGTCTGTTTTAAGGCAATCATATTGATTTAAGTTGCTAAAATATTACCAGAATTTCCCGAGAGTGCTTTTAGCGCGAGGTCCCCGCAGCATAAGGTGAATCATTAAAGCCGCTTGACACGCAGTTTGTCAGGCAACTTGTTTGCATCATCACGTCCCCTATGATGCATGGAGAATGGAGCTTGCTCTGGAAACGTTAAAAGACTAAGTGTCATTTATTCTTTTAATATAGCATAACATTCCCTGCCATTCGTTACAAGCGGAGAAGCTTTGGAACTCTGGAACGTCGCACACGTCACATTTAGTCGTAATTCTAAATGCTTATAATTCAGACACATTACAGTTTGTGTCTGTTTAATATTCATACACATTTAAACATAAGCCTTTGAGAAATGGTCGGGTGTTAAATAACAGTTTGCTTTTTGGAAATGAGGCAGTCAGCTTTTCTGTAGCTCAGTGGTTAGAGTATGGTGTTAACCCACACCAAGGTCATGGGTTCGATCCCAGGGATTGCACCTACTCAGAATCAATGTATAGTATAATGCAATGTAAGTCGCTTTGGATAAAAGCGTCTGCCAAATGCGTAAATGTAAATGGTTAGGAAAATGTTCTGACAACATAAAGGCTGTTTATTGGGTTACCACTGTACATTAATTGCATTGCAACGTAATCATGTGTGATGTCAGCTGTGAGGTCATGGGAGACACGTTTCTAGGACATCTGAAGCTTTCAAAATACTTTACAAGACATGTTGTTCACAATACATGATTAACAATCTCGTCCCCTATCATTTTCATTTCATTATAGCAGTTTCTTTCGGAAGAACACATCCAATATCTGATTATGTAAAGAAATGCAGTTTATTCTGTATATAATTTAGCTATTAGAGAGTATTCCTGTTTCTCTTTGCAAGTTTCACTCACAAAGTTGATTCAGACACAGGGCCCAAAACACTGTATAGTGAGATTGTTGTCTGGTAAAAACGTTGATCTAATCAAAAAAGCAGTTGTTTGCTTTAAGAAATGTTTGCCTTTCTGTGTGATAAATGAATGTTTTCTTGTGCTGTTCTGGCTGGTAAAGCTATATGAAACAGCCCCATTGCAAGTGCACAGGAAGAAATCTCAAGTCACCTGTGAGTCACAGCAACTAATCAAACACTTTAGTTTGCATCTCCTCGGGGGTGAGACACTTCGTTCTTGAAAAAAAGGAAGAAAATATAGAGGCGTTAAAATGAATTGCACTAAATATACTTGCTATGTCTGTTTCTCTTTGTATTGTGTAACATACACCAAACATAAATATTATGTCAGGTCCTTTGGGTTATGACATCTCTATTGTACAGGGCTAAAAATGCTTATCCCAGCTTCTTTCAGAAAGGATATTATACTGTAAAAGGATATTATCCACTGTTAAACCAACTTGCTGGAAAATTATTTTCTTGCTGCTCCGGTTTTGTTTTGTTTTTTTAAATGTATGGCATTTGTTCTATGAACAGTTATTAATCCCTGTGACAATACAAATTCCTGGACCTGTGAAGCAAATACAGTCCAGACATTAGAAAATGAAACAAAACTAAACAATTTGCACTCTTTCATACCAAAACTGTACATGAATATACAGTACAGTACAGTTAGTTCCAGTCTTCTAACTTTAATGGTCAAGTGGTGTTCCAACCCTTCTGGTATTTAGCAGCAATAGGACATATAATAGTTACATAATGCTTTTCTTATTAAGGGGAAATTTCTGTAACAATTCAACGCTTCAGTTCATTAAGATTTAGTGAATTAGGTAGCATGACCAACAATTTTCACAGCATTATTCTTGGTTAATTTGAGCTTATAAATAAGTATAATATTGTTTATCGTCATATCAGGGTCCTTCATGATACAGTAACTAATGTTAAACAACTTTGTTGTGGAAAATGTGAAAAACTGTTTCATATTGGTAAAAATTAACATTAACCAAGATTAATAAATGCTGTTTATTGTTATTTCATGTTAGCATTTGTTTTAATGTTAGCATTTGAAACTTTATTGTAAATTATTATACTTGGTATAAAATCTGCTGTTCTAAATATAATACCTGATATTTACACAACAGCAGTCTTGCACATGTGATGTCATCCTGGTTATGGATATTCAAATAGATGGATACTCAGATAAAATGTGAGTCATACAGAGACCTTGACCTACCAAAGGGTGAATAGAACAATTATTAGCTGTCCTCACTGTGCACATTTCCACAGATGCTTGACAAACGAGGACTTGGTTAGCCGAGGTGTCTGCTTCATCATTCATTTCCCCCACCCACGGCTGATTGATCGCTGTGATTTTATTAAGAAAAGGAGAAGGGGAAATTGAAAAATGCTAGCCGCCGCGTGGAAACACTGCGTTGATTATAAACTGGTGGACGGGACAAAGGTGGCATACTTTTCATTTTTTAGCCCAACACATATGCAGCAGGTGTTTCTGACAGATGTCTCATTGCGCTCCACAAAAGACATCAAAATAGCAAACGAATTGATGCATTTTGCGGCCCTCGTGGCAAATGGAGTCGGTTCTGATGGATGCTATCACCCAGAGATCTGATGGTGGGGAGCGTGTGACTGAATAGCACAGGTGGTGTAGGGTCGGAACAGTTTGTGTATCTGTTGCACTGTGCATCCTTGCTTAAATCATAGTGATATCCTGAAGTGCATCCGGCGAGCGGTTCAGTATGGCGATGTAATTAGTTTAACCTTTCAAATGGATAGATGATTTCCCATAGTACGACACTTATGATTGAATTAGAATATCCATAATGAATGGAACATATGCAGCCTTCCTCGCAATTGGGGCAGTTACATCACTACACACAAAGTGAAGTAATTACCCATAAGTCCGTTTTGTGATTTTTAGAGATGAGGCAATGGCCGCAGTTTCACGCCATTTGGGGGAAATGTGAGCAGCTGCGGTCCACGGCGAGCGCAGGGATAATTTTAATGTGAAGTCCAGGTGGGCGAGCGCAGGTTTAGTGACTGTTCTGTGACCTGTGTTCTGTCGGTCGTGGTGGGTGGATGATGTTCCTGTCAGCTCCTCTCACCCTTATGTTCTCATTATCCACCTCCTGTCCCTGCTCCCAGTGACACACTCTGACACAGCAGCACACAGTGAGAGATTATTATATGGAGAAATAGTGCATTGTGGGGAAAAAAAGAAAGAATAGGGGCTAATAGGTGACCTTCTATAAAACAAGCATTTCATCAGGGTCTGTTTATAGGATTAGCCTAGAACACCGTAATAGAAATGCTTTGCTCACCCTCGTGAATGTTCTGTGGAAAATAAATTGAGGAAATTGCATAGCAAAAATAGCAACGCGCTTGTTTATTACGAGGGCTGTTACAATAAATATTGACAGAAATTGTTTCAGAATCTTTGCAAAATCTTTGCATGACATGCCCTAAGTTAGGCATAAACATCGTCGTTTATCATCTCAAATCTAGTGGAAAATAGCCAGCAACAAAGCAAGAGTCGTTTTTTTTCACACTCTTTGATAGCTGTTCACACATATCCAGAAGGCTGCCGTCGGTACATATGCAGTCTGTTGTGAGCGGCCCTTTTTGCTTGATCTCACGGAAAGCACACAAATGTTTCTTTAGCATAGCGACTGCGTGACCATACAGACCGCTGGCTGGTTGAAAAGCCTTTTATTTGTTTCCCCAGATTTAATTACATGCTCACTGGGTACCAGAAACACACTTGGTTCTGGTGAAGGAAGCAGTGTGAAAAGACAACATGAATCCAAGCAACAGTCCAAGATCTATGATGCTATAAAACAACATGATCTTTAAAGCTTCAGCACTAGACGTTTTACACATCACGGGCGTCGCTCTGAAGTTTGCTTACTGCCTGGCAGTTTATACACGCACCTCTTGGGGAAATGTTAATTATCATCACCTGCTAATAGAGTTAAAGTGTGCTTGCAGTGGAATATAAAGTTTTATAAGGCTATTAAAGTACTAAATCACTTTCTCAAATTATAGGAAACGGTAATGCCATTTTCAAGCTAAAAACCTTGTACAGTGGTCACAGGACCCAGGTACCGGGGTGTCCTTGGGCACACATGGCATGCACAGATTTTTCCATCAGATTCCTGTTCAGGTACCCTTTGAAACTCCACCCCTACCTTTTTAATTAAATGAAAGCACAGCGGGTCACATACGAGCTCAAAGTCACGCCACAGAAACAGACAGAAGCACATAGCATTGTGCTCATGGTCAGAATACTCAAATATGGCCGCTCAGCAGGGTAACTAGAAATATAGCTGTGAATTTAAAGGGGATGTAGGGCCGGATGTCTGAAGGGTACAGTTCCTAGGTCAGCTTTAGCTGCTAATGTCACTTTTCAGATGCAGATATGTAAATTGGCAAAACTGTATGTGAAGTATACTCTCAAAACTGGTTACAGAACTGTACAAAGTTTATGTCATATATTTAACATGCTGATCTGTTTTTGTGTGCAGTGTCTTGCTTCTTCCAAGTTTCTATGTTTTTTCTAGAGAATGTGTCAACACATCAGTTACAAGAATAGTTTATGAAATATTTATTATGAATATTGACAAATCAAGCAATGGCATCAGTGAATGAAAGATTTAACACTGCTGGATGATTTCAAACAGTGTTTATAACTGCAACCATTGAGTTGTCACCACCGTCAAACACAACATCTTACTTGACCTTGTGTGAACTTATAGCGGATGAAACATGGAAAGAGGACCTTCAGGTTGAAGGCTGACTTTTTTTTTGCCTGATTTTCATGAATATCTGATGGTGTTGACAAAAAGTAGAGTTCAGGCCTTGGAAAATTAATCTCTTTTAAATTAATCTCTTTTAAATTAATCTCTTCTGTTTGGACAGCAGGGTAGTAATGTTTCTTTTAAATATACATATTTGTTTATTAAATAACATTTGAAAATATATTTTTAATAGCAAATATTATTTTTTATGTAAATGTTTATCTTATATTGAATAGGTATTGAGTTCCTTTAATCTTTAAGCAATCATTTTGTTTTAATAAAAATAAATTGTATTTAATGGTACATGTCTGTAAGAAACATTTTAGCGATTCCTTTTAGTTAGCGACTAGTTTAAATACTATTGGCGGGAAATGTTTGTTTTTGTTCTGTAGTTTGAACACATTGCAATAATGAGCTTTAAAACCGGTCCTCTTTGAATGATGCCTGACTGGTGCAGCCGTCTTCACTCAGATGGCATCAAACGGGCTTCTGCTGAAATCTGACCATCAATATCTCGTAAGAAGACTGACAGTAGTGACATCTAATCACTGCCCCACTGACACGCCATAACTCTCACCTGATGCATGTCAGCCTGAGCGCCTTACTGACACCAGGATCCTCTATTTATAGTGCTGGATGCTGAATAAAACCTGAAGGCTTTTCTGAGCATTCATTAGCCTCACACTGTTTATCATACATTACATCCATGTTAAATGATCCACTTACAACATCTAATCGTTGGTGAAACTGATGGTAAGTGTCTTTTAGATATCATCCATTAAAATAAGAGTAGTGCCCATCACTAAGATTTGTAAATGCAACCAAATATTCCCTCAAGGCAAATTATGTTGCTTTATAAGAGAAAGCCTAGAGATATATACTTCCATACAAATACATACAGAAATATAGTATTTGTAGTTATGATTCTTAGTGAAATCTTAATCAACAATTTCACAAATATTGTATAAATTATTACTATTAGTTTTTAGATCAGAAAGTCAATTTAAAAATCTAGTGTAGACAGTGTCTGTAAAGGAAAATACCTAAAATGACATAAGAGACATGATCTGATAAAACAGAATGTTTGTAATGTGCATCATTTGCAATCAGGTTGTCAAACACATGAAAGTATTATTGATTGTGTGTATACATTACATGCTTGTTATGAAATTAACCTTAGAAAGACACATTTCTGCCACAAATTATAACCAAACCAAAAACAAGTTAAGATTTGGTGGAAATGACATTTGCTGTTTCAAAACCGATGGTTCAGAAAAAATAGCAGAATTTACTCATGAAACAAGTGAATCAGCTGTGGGACATTGTTATAAGAATGACTGCACTAGTGAGAGTGTAAAATGTGTGTTTGAAGGACATTTCTTACAATTTTCAAGGCCATAGTTGAAGAAATACACTTGAGTTTATCTGAGTGACTACTGCAGGCTGATGAGCAGTTATATATGGAAGTTACTTGCAAACACAAAGCTTTACACAGATAATTTACAGTGTTGAAGCAGAAACTTAGGAAAGACAGGGAAGCTGAAACCTGGTGGATGAACTGTCAACTGTCTATCAAGTTTCCTTGATAACGGGTTAAAGGTGCAGTTCACCTTTTTTAAAGTTGCTAAAAATTGGAGTCAACACCCAGACAAACGTTTTTGTGAATATTTACTAGGTGTCTGTTTTGTGATAGTTGATTACAAATACTGTGTTTACATACAGGCCTGGCTGTGTAAACAAGAAGAAATACAAAGTGGATTGAAGCATCATAACAACCCCATAACATTATCATTGTTGTATATTGTGTTTGTTTTGAGGGTGGAGCAATGAAAAGAGGGGTGTGTTTGTTTAAGTGTCGATTTTAAATATCAACAGCATTTCTCAAAAATGGCTTGCTGCACCTTTAACTGTGGTATATTTAAGTATTCAACGTAATAATCTCATCAATCTTTTAACAATCCCCATAAAAATCAATAAAACATTAGACGTATTAGTGTCTATCCATTTACGATGTTTGCACAGCAAATAAACCATAAACCTTCTATGGATAACTTTAAAGACATACAAATGTTTACAAATCCTTTAAAGTTCATAGAATATTGAATGTAGGGAATTCGCTGGTTGATTTGATTGTATTTATAATTCATTAAATTGGTTTTACAAATCGCATTACATTTAGTTAATGCGTTTATCTAATTTGACATTAGAACGGTTTCATTCCATTCTGTGTGAAGATATTGATCTAGTATCAATACAGACGTTCCAGAGGCCGTATCGTACCAAAGCCAAAACTGTGTGATCGATTCAAACCTGCTGTCTTGTCTCTCTGTTCTACCTGTGATGTCCAGCTCTACAGAGCCCTTTCTTCTAGAACAGTCTCCTTGACTTTGAAAGGGGATGGCAGTTTGCCATTAACAAAGGACATTCTGGCACTCCTACTTTGAAAATGCTAATAAAGGCAAGAACAGGATTGTGTGATCTCGCGCTGCAGTGTGTTGTCATCTTACATATGCAGGAATAGATTTAAATCCAGGCCTGAATGAAATGTGATGCATGCGAAGTGAACATTTTCTGCTTTAACAATATGTGTCCTGCCTTCTCTCCCAATGCTTTCTCAGGAGACTCTCAGATCATACCAGGTACTGATTTTCTCTTCCATCTGGATCACATGACCTCTCTGGGTGGTCCAGCCCTTGTTTTTTCTGTTTTTGCACGTTTTTCTGTATGCATGGTTTGATGGCTGGCTTTTGAGGCAGTCTGCATGTTTTTTGAACCTCAAATGTTTCTTTGTTCAAATTCTAAGAATCAATCTGTCATATTTTGTCTGTTTTTATTGAGTCTGTCAGTTATTGATGTTTGGGAAGTTTCGCATCAAACCGCTCATGAGGGATCGGGTGCAGAGTCACGTCAGACAAAGACTGGTTGAACTTTTGCTGATTTACACAAGGCCCACCTTACTGTACCCTGTACTCTTCCTTAAAGAGTTTTTTGTAAATTGTAAACCAGGATTATGGTATGCTAAGACTTATTTAAAAAAGTATTATTTAATAGTTATATTCTATTGTTAAACAGTTTTTTTTATTTCCTTAATTGAGTTCATGCAAAAATGGAAATACTAAGATAAAAAAAATGTTAAGTAATGTAGTAAAAACAATGTAGTAAAGTAATATAAAACAAATAGGATAGGTTACCTACTGGTTACCAGTAGAAAACCTGCCAGTTTTATTATAGGGTACATTATCAGTTGACCCAGAAGTTCTCTTTAAGTCTTAATTCATTCACCCATTTTATGCGATTAACCTGTATGACTATTTAGTTGGGCTGCAGTTAAGGAGAAGCATGTATATTTGGTTATTTCAGCTTAATTAGCAAACAATCCGCTCATTTAGATTCATTTGCTAAGAGCAGCAGTCTAGCATAATCAGGGATCAGTGACTCAAGAAAGATTAGTGAAAAGGATGTCAAACGAGACCCCTGAGTGAGATTAAGGGTGTTAGGTGCCACCTGGACCAGTTTGGGACCCACTGCTCTAGACACAATACAGAGGAGAAACTGTTAGTAGATCAGCAACAATAAACCAAACCACCAGACAATTAAAAAAAAAAGAGCAGAAAATATGACAGCTGTAAAACCAGTGACTTTAGAGAAAAGCATTTTTGTGAGAAAAGCAGCATAAAAGAAGCTTTTTTAGTCATACAAATGAGTTTAAGTTGAGACGTGTAATCTATTGCAGATGACTTTCTCACAATGCGGCGCAGTTCTCAACCTTCAGCTACTGAACCGGTGAATCAGTTATTCCTCACTGCTTTGTCTGTCTGACAAAGCCAGTTTAAAACCGTTCTTTAACAGGGCGTAGTTCACATTTGGAGCATGTGTGTGAATAGGTAAGTTTGAGATTGTAAAGCCATGTGTTCGCTTCCAAATGAGCTCCAGTTCCGCTGGCTGGCACTAGAACAGGTGCTGTGTAAACAGTTTTTGGACAGGTGTATGTTTACATAACGAGGTGTATTTATTTACACATTTGGCAGGTACGTTATATGTGTTCCTGTAGCTCAGTTGGTAGAGCATTGTGTTAGCAGTGCAAAGGTTGTGGGTTTGATTCCCAAGGAGCGCAGGTGCTGACAACTTTTATAGCTTGAATGCACTGTTAAGCCACGGTGGATAAAAACGTCTGCCAAATGCATAAATGTGAATGTTTATCCTAAGCGATTTACAGTGCATTCAAGCCGTACATTCTATCAGTAAATGCATTCCTGGGAAAATCGAACCATGACCTTGGCGTTGCTAACACCATGCTCTACCAGTTTCGCTACATAAACAAGCCTAGTTATGTGATGTGTTAGACAGTTACATGTCAGCCTGTTGGCAAGCAGAAATTTCTTAGTGGAGCAAATCAGACAGAATATTTAAAATGAAGAAGCTGGGATAGAGTTTGTCT
Source organism: Botia almorhae (assembly GCA_036877575.1). Lineage (NCBI taxonomy): Eukaryota > Metazoa > Chordata > Actinopteri > Cypriniformes > Botiidae > Botia > Botia almorhae. Next base: position 60,053 of record JAZGTJ010000259.1, read on the forward strand.
TTAATGACCTGTTAAAATTATTTTTTAAATGAATTACTTAGCCAAGTCTTGTATTAAAAAGTATATATAATAATGAATTAATACTAATATAATATAATATAATATAAAATGAATGAAACAGGTTCCACAGTACCTTTTTAATAGGTATCAACCTTCAGATGTCGCTGCAGGAAATGTATATATTACCCATGGGACCTGTTCTTAAGAAACAGTTTTGAAATTGAAAGATTTGCTATTATCATGAAACTTCACATGCATTAATTACATCTGTGGAATGATGCAATTCATAACCAGTAGAGTGTTCCAATACTCTGAACAGCCTTCATTGTGCAATAGCTAATTATATAGCACATTTGCAATGCATTTGTTTTTTCATACAAAAATGTATGGCAGTGTCTCAAAACCCAGTGAGCTGCCTACCTAGACATCATTGGGCCCCATTTGCTTGTGATGCCCGAAAAATGCAGCCAGTTTTAACATTGTCTGTTGTTTTAACCAAAGATAATGGTGCTGATGTTCATTTGGCCTGGGCTAAAAGGTGGCTGGTAGGATGCATTATGGGATTGTTGTGATGTTATTGGAGCAGACCAGCCAGTCGTTCCCCTGGGGGATTGATAATGATAGCGGCTGTTGTGAGAATATATGGACACAGGTGCCCTCCGCACTGCCTAAAAGTGGCCTGTTTCCACATAATGTAATAAAAATGCATGCAGAATTGAATTGAAATGATGATAAATAATCATATAATGATTGTTGTGGAACAGATGTATGAGGGATTTTAGCCTATTTACAGTTGATGAGAAAAGGGTCAGAGTTTTCAGGTCTTACTGAAACTTCATTTAATGCTTGTAAAGCCAATCAGAGGTGTGAGGGATGGGCACCTTGGTGGGGTTACGGGGCAGAACTGAACCAGGCTATCATGGCTATTTACCCTTGAAGGGCAAATAAATGAGTTAAATCACAATCTTTCAGGCAAGTTTTGGCTTGGTTGAGGTGACATTGCAGACATGCAAGTTCAACAATAAAATGTGTCATGTGACTGCAGTATACTTGATGCATTTGATGCACATTGTCATCTGCAGAGCCGTAGTTAGTGGGGTAAACAATTCTAGAGGTCTACAGGTCCAGAGCAGCTCCCACAGTAATTAAGGAATGTTATTTGTAAAGGATAAGGGGTCCTATGCACCTGTCATGTTTTTAATGCAGAGGGTTCAGCAGTTGCGTCTTTGGTTATGTGTTAGTTCTTTAGATAATCTTTTAAGTTTTATTTGTAGTGTATACAGTGTATCAGAGGGGACAAATCTTCACAAGTATACATGTTCCTGCAACTGTTTAATTCTAAACTCTGATGGGGTTTTTATATAAAATTATAGTTTAGTAACACCAATGAAAAGCATTTCAAAAAACATTAGAATTTACACATTTTTTCTCGGGTTGAGAATAAGAAAGTTATTTTTGTATTTGTGCTGAAACTCAGTGAGTTTCTCAACAGCCTTTCTAGGTGTTTTTTTTCTCTCTTTTGTTTGGCATGATTGTGGCAGTGTGAAACCCTGCTTTACGGATGTTTAGCGTTAGACTCGGCCTCAGAATGTGGCAGCACAACACCTCTGTGGTCACGCAAACACTCCCAGCATGCCTGTCAGCTAATGCTACCTCATGGAGTGGACGATGCTTTATCATGCCTAACGTTCACAACCCAGGAGGAAAGGCTAAATGTGTTTCCTTCCACGGCTGTTTGTTGTTGTTTGACTGGGGCGTGCGGAGCTAAGCCGGCCCGTCTCTACAAATCGGAGCGGGAAAACTGACGTGCTTTTTTAGTCTCTGTAAATGTCACGAGGGTTTGAAAGCGTCTGATCGCTCAACCACGCAAATTTGCATTGTGGGTTGTCTTGCGGCTGCCACTTAAAGGTGCATTCTTTTCTGCATGTGATGATGAAGTGTTTAAAAAGCATCCTTTGATTATTTAAATGCCTTTCAGCTTTAATAATACAGTATAAATATATAACCAGGTGACTTTTGCTTTTCTGCTGTATATACCTGCAAGGTATAACGGATGCCCATTTTGGATTTAAACCATAAGGGATTGGCACAGCTTGTAATTGCTGTTGCGGGCTTACTGTGTCAGTGTATCGGATACATTGTGCTTACCTCTGTGTTTGCAGAGGCTGCTGTTCAGGTCCGAGTATTATGCTGTTGAGAGCCGCTGTTGATTGCCAGCTTCCATCACCTTGTGTTTAGATGGAGAGCTTTGATAAAGTTCTGCCGTGAGCAGCAATTACCAGCCCTTCCTCTCTCGCTGGCCGAGGCCTGGTGTTCCACACTCACCGCAAAACACACAGTGCTGTAAAATCAATACATCCAAACCAAGAAACCAACCAGTACATCTTAACATCGCATGTGCAGCCTGACGCATGTTGCTGCTTGTTGTGTTTACAGCATTTGAATGTATGTTTATTTCACTCCCTAAATTGTAAAGTGTGCATATGAGGGTCTGAAAATAAACAGGGCTTGGTGAGAAAAATAGGGTTTTTTTGCAGGGGAAAAAATGTTTAGGATTCTGCATTGGGCCTGTGGTATCATAGTATGGTCCAACAAAATTATAAACTATATAATTATAGCTATACAGTCCAGTAATCTGACAACAATTGGATCAACAATTAGACAATCCGACAACAATTGGAATGTATTCTAGCAGAACGTTTATTATTTTATGATATGATATATGATATCTTAACCAACACTTACTCTACATATCCTTTTGTGTTTGAACTTGATTTGCAGATTGATTTTTTAATAACAGCCAAAGTTAGAAAAAAATGTCCTCATTATAGTACAAAATTTCCATAAAAATCAATTCCAGAGGGCAAATATTGCCTCTTAATAAAAAAGTTCATTTCTAACACTGATTCAAATTATATGAAAAAACATCAGTATTCAGAGGATTTCTCATGAGGATTCGCATTATCATGGCAGAATGAAAAGAATGAAACAGGATCTAACTTGTAATAGTATTTTTTTTTGTGGTTAAAGAAAGAGTCATGAATGCCTTCCTCACTGAATAACAAGGCAACAGCCAAATGAGAAAAATGTTGTTTTGTGGATGCGTTGTAATTACAATCCAGATCGTAATAACATGAGAAATGCAATAACCTCACAGATGTATTGCTATTGTAAGACATGTCTTTGTTTTCTCCGGGTTCCAGTGCAGGGTCAGAACCTGGTGACGAATAATGTCTCGGTGGTGGAGGGCGAGATGGCAATCATCAGCTGCCGGGTGAAAAACAACGACGACTCTGTCATCCAGCTGCTCAACCCGAACAGACAGACCATCTACTTCAGAGACGTCAGACGTAAGTTGGGTCATGTGATGCAAGTGATTTCAGAAATAACAGGTCTGTGGGTTGGGTTGTAATTTGTACATTAGCTAAATGGGTCAGAATTCATGTTCACCATTATGCTGTATTGACCACAAAAACTTCATTTTCTAATCACAGCCAGGGTTGAGTTAGTGTTGAGTTAGCGGCGTACAACAGTGTTTGGGGGATCTACAGCAAGTAAGGTGAAGTTTAGTAAACACTAAACTTTAGTTAGACTAAAACTTAATATTGTATAGTTTCAGATGTCATAACCCTGGACTGTTGTCTGAGTGTCTGATGCATAAAACACACAAATATGGAAACACTTCAGGAATTTCAAAGTTGTTATCTGACTGGTTGAATTCTATAGGACTTCCAGGAGACACTGTATTGCATTAACATACTGCAGCTGGACTTTCAGTGGAACTCAATGGAACAGAGTGCATGAGTCCTTAAGATCAGCTTATAAAAGTGTTTTTATTTCTTAAAATGCAACACACGATACAAAAAACTCAAAAACACTATGCGCATCTTCTCTGTTAATGATATACTGCGCAACTGTCAAACGGTTAACACATTTCAAATTCACGCAATAAACTGTCCCAGCAGCTCGATGCAAATTCATAATTTGGCGCTTTGGCACAACCAAGCCTGCCTCTTATCATTTAAAAGAGCAGCAAGGCATTGCATTGTTGACAAGGTCCTTTTCAATAATTGAGTGACAGAGTGTAATTGTGTCAGGCTGATTAGAGTCCTCTGAGCGGGCCATTTAGATTCCAGTCCTGAGATTGTTTAGAACCTCAATGGCGCTCTGCATGCAAAGCGTATAATCTTGCCTTCGCTGCTAAATAAGGTCCTGATGAGCTTCTAAGTGATGGTCTGACCCATGATCCGAACCTATTTTAGCTAATGTGCGAGAATCACCTCCTCATAACCTCCTATGGATCATTCTCTATTTCCATACGGATGGCTCTTTTAATAATCTGAGATAAGCAGACCCACACGAAAACAAATCCACAAGATAACAGATCTACAGCAAATAGAGGTACAATATTTCATGACATTTATTTCAAATGCATTGCACATGTACATTTGTTGGCTTATCCCTCCATGGGATCCCATATCCTGCAGCTTGAGTAAATATTTAGATACGTGTGAAGTGTTTGTAGATTTTTTTTCTCCATTTTGGATTCATCCAGACGAGTATATGTTAAAATTTTTATGAAAACTGAATACTGATAACTGCATTGTACATCGACAGGCATTTTAAAACTCTGCAGCATCTCTCACATGTGTTTATGCATCGTGTTCTTTTGTTACCAGCTGGTATTAGGATAAAAGCGGTTTAATGCATTCTCATTAATTTGTGTTTTTTATTTATGCATGACCATATGTGCTTTTTACCATTTTCAGAGTTTGGTGCTGTTAAAGTTTAAAGTTTGGTGCTGTTTGACCCTTTGGCCAGGATTTCATAGCTTTCGGGGAAATGTCATAATTTTTGCATACTCTTCTGAAACAGTAAATAAAAAAACAATCGAATATTTCGGTCAGAAACACATTCGGAAAGTATATTATAATTCCACTCGTTCACCGTTCATCTTAACATTGAAGAGAGAAAAGAACAGATTGTTAAAAGGTCAGGTTACAATTATTTGTCATGACTTTATCTAATTTAATTAAGGTCTTGGTGGTGACTAATTCTCCTAGTGAGCATATTTTAGTGCCAGTTACACTCGACAAGAGCTTTTCAATGCATGCTTGCTGGGCAAGAGAGTGAAAGACAGGATATGGGTTAGGGGAGAAAGAGAGAGAGAGAGAGAGAGAGAGAGAGAGAGAGAGAGCTCTAGCCTCAAGCTCTGACATTATTTCTATGAATGTGACTGGAGGCATGCTCAGCCTTCAGTCTCTTTAATGCTGTAATGTATTATTCCGTCTAATGTTTACTAGGCTGCCAGTTCTGTTTGTGGGAAAGTATGACCACTTGAACAATTCATAGCTTTATCCCTTCAGCACAGATGGCTGTGCATCCAGAATGACACAAGAGTATGAATGTGTCTTAGCATATATAGCATGCACCTGTGGATACAGTCTGGTGATATATTGCACGGTGCGCTAGCTTATATATTAGCATTATGATTCAGCAGTAGTTTATTGTTGCCGCCGTGGAGCGATAGCTGCGGTTTTATCACATTACATTCAGACTGCTATTCTCATTTCCTGTCACTTAGGGATGAGCTGTTCTATAAAGCCTTTTAGGAACAACTTAGAATTAAAAAGTGGCTTTAACAGTGACAGTTGAAGAAATTGACATTTTAATTTTCTCCGGACTTAATGATATGCATTAAATTACATTTCCTGCACAAATTTATTTCTGTCACTTTTTCTGTGAACTTTCCTTTCAGTTCATTCAAATGAGCAAAATTTGAGCAAAAAAATTTGTTTTAATGCTACGTTATACTGTCTACTGTACATGCTGTATGCAAATTTAAAAATGCAAAACAAGACAAAAAGCAATCCTAGATAGTACAATACCTGATTTAAAATGTACCATCTTTACACATGACCACTCAGTTCTCAATTCAGCCAGTTATTTAAGCCGAAAGTGTCATGTGACTAATTACTCATGATGTCATCAAAATACTGGTTGGCTGATCGCATCACAAGAATGTACACAGTCCTCAAGCCCTTCAATAGCAACTGTTCTGCGCTTCTGTTCTGCGAAGACAGCAAACAAGGGAGAAAAGATATTCCCTTAAAGTTTATAAAAGGCCTCCAAAAAATAGTTGGTGACTGGCAAAATTTTTTCCATGAATATCCAGTTCTTATCTCTAACCTGACATGCTATGTAAATGCCTGCTGTCCTTTTTACTTTTCTTTCCGATCTGTCTATGAGTTTGAGATAGCAGACAAGGGACAGAAGGGTATCTCAAACCAGCTGGGACAGGAAACAATCACATTCACTTACTGTCAGCCTCTTACAAGCTCTGATGCTTTAGAATTCCTAATGCACTCTAATGAGCCCTGTTTATGTGAAGGCTTTCATGTCAGAGATTTATATTTCTCATACTCACTTCGAGAGACTGTACCGTACTGATGTAGAGAAAGTACAGCCCTCCAGCATTACCTTAAGTCTGAAGTCATAAGACTGTTTGATACATGATGCATAAACTCCCCACATCAATTGTAAGTCAGTCCAAGTTGAAAGAAAATCTTTTCAACCACGCCTACTGCCTTGTTGCTCAAAACAAGCTGGCCTCATCATTATTCTTGGGAAGGAGGCTGCTCAGGTTCAGGGCTGGGATTAAAAAGGGCTTCTTAAAATATACCATCAAAGGTCTTAAACTTGGAATGGAGTTGCTCAGTTAGAAACCTGACGTTTTGAACTTCAATAAAGTGTCAAGAGTTCAACTTGAGAGTAGTTTCATAAATGTATGATTTACTCACCATGTCGTTACAAACTCGTACAGCTTTTGTTCGTCAATGGAACACAAAAAGGGTTTTAATGAACGGTACTGGTTGCTTTTATTCATGCATTTACAATAAATTACGACTAAATTACGACTCAAAAAGAACACTAAAAACTTAATATAGCGAGTGTGATAAGTTGGTACAACATTTGGATGAGTACATAATGACATAATTTTCAAATTTAAGTGAAACTATTTCTTTAATGAACTCTAACAAACTTCATGATATAGCATATTGACCGATTTGACTACTTCCTGTAGCGAGCGTCAGCTGGAATTGTCATTGCTCAGTCACGGCTGTATGACTCACTCTTCACGCTTCTGTTTTGTCAGCCTTGAAGGACAGCCGGTTTCAGCTGGTTAACTTCTCAGACAATGAGCTTCTGGTGTCGTTGTCCAATGTGTCACTCCTGGACGAGGGACGTTATGTGTGCCAGCTTTACACGGACCCCCCGCAAGAAGCCTACGCAGACATCACTGTGCTGGGTATGGCGTCTACCTTCTTTATGCTATAAATCATGATTATTGATCCGCCTCATTGATTCGTTCACTCAATTGAACTTGTTTAATTCAATCACACCATGACACAATATCAACCAATTCCCCTCATGGTGTTTCCAATAACACCAGGCCAATAAAATAGAACAGATGTTGTGCTATTGACACTAGTGGGTTGTTTTTGGCGGGAATATTGACCGAATTCTTCTTAGATGTTGAAAAGGCCACATCGAGCGATTCTACAGTTGGCTTTGTTCAGTTGAAACGCCGCTGCATTGAATGACACTAACGTTTTATGGTTTATTATGTGTCGTTTTTGGACATCCCGGAGAGCCGAATGAATTGAGTGCTCTCTAAAGCAGCACCAGTTTTATGCGTTTCGTCACAGCATGGTCTCCAAACCACAGGACATGAAAGCGTGAAGCTAGATATGTTTAAAAAAAGCCTCTCCGACTGTAGCTTTTATAGAGATATTTTAGTGGCATCAGAAAAGCACCGCATGAGATAATGTGCCATCAGTTCTCTGCGTGACAAAAGTAAAACAATGAGTTAAACATCTTGTCAATTGGTTGAGTAGTTACGGCCCGATCAGAATACACAAAGAGACCATTGAAACGTCACTTTCACAGACAAGCGTCTCTTGACCCTCTACACATTTTAGAGTTTCAGGTGTACCTGAGATAACCGGAACAATTTAATACGATTAGAAGTGATTACACAGGTGTGACCCGCAACCCACACAGAGTACTATGTAGAGTACTAAAGAGTACTATGTATGTGTTGCAACAAAACATAAACAGGACAGAATTTATGAATGAGCCACGCATCGTATTCGTAAATGTTACCCTGCTGAAAAGACCAGCTTAGAACCACATCAGTTTCCATTGTGGTCCACGTTTGTTACAGTAGGGGTGGTTTAATGCTGGTCTAGCTGGTAGACCAGTAAAACTTAGCTGATGGAGCTGGTTAACCAGCATGGATTTTTGGAGAGGCTGGATGATCAATTTCAATACCAATTTTGTCCATAAGTTGCAAGACGAAACTCCCCATGGTGCTTAAGTAGAATAAGGAAGAAACCTTTAAACTCATTATAATGCCTGCTGGGGACTCCAGCACACCATTCATATGACAGAAAAATCACAGAGGAAATCTCTTTAATATCTTTAATTCCATATATTGCACAGGAGTGAGATTGGATAGAGACTTCTGCTTGAACCAACATCTTCCAAAACCAAATTGTCTGAGCTAGGTTATCTATATGAATTTTATACTCTGACTGTATGTCAACAATTGTCTCATTTATGCGTTGTTGTTTTTTGAAGAATTGTTTTTATAAAAGATCTGAGACTAAATAAATGAATTTCTTCAACTTCAATGAACATAACTGAGCAGTCTCCTGAGCTTTTAAAGAGAAACCTCTGAGCAATATTTTTGTTTCTGACTGTCCCCTGCTGGAGATTCAACACAGCCTGTTGGGTATTATTACATAGCATCATGGTATGAAAACAAAACTTTTCCACACACATATTAAATACTTTCATGCTGCACACTTTTTTGACTGATTTAACTCTTTGATAGCCATCAGAAGATGTTAGTGAAATAACAGTTTGTCCTTTAGCAAACACACAGATAAAAACATTGATCCAATGCCGAAGAGCTGCCCGCACCATCTTTAATCCTGCTGTTGATCTTCTTCCAGTTCCACCAGGCAACCCAATCTTAGAGTCCCGGGAGGAAATTGTTAGCGAGGGGAATGAGACGGAGATAACCTGCACCGCCATGGGCAGCAAGCCTGCCTCCACCATCAAATGGATGAAAGGGGACCAACCACTGCAAGGTTTGACTCAGATTCAAAGTAGATTGTGCTGAAAAGTCTGCAGCGATTACTGAATTCTCTGATCTGCGCCGGACACACTGCGTTCTTGAATTCTGAAATAATAATGATTTTTAATTAAGCCTTCAGAAGGTGGATCCAGCAAACGGTGAGACACAGAGGACTCCAGAAGAGCTTAAATAAGTAGCTTTGAATAAACTCCAACTGTTTACCTCCCACTCAGCTAATTCTGCCCACATATTAGTTCTCATTGGTAAAGGCAGCGCTGGCTGGCATAAAGGAGTGAGTGTGCAGGCCGGTTAATGTGCTTATAAGCAGCCTTTCTTCATTAGACAGCAGGGAGGGTCTGTTGAATAACATTCACATTGCTTACCTGGGAAAAGAGAGGCAAACAGGGCTGATCATATTGTGATATTTAAACACAATCTAAGTTTAATGTGTCAACAGTTTATGGATTACAAACATGGCTGCTTTATTAAGTGCTGTTGAGCAGTTGCCTCAGGCAATAGATTTTCATGTGGTTAATAGATCAAATGCTAGTAAATGCTAGTGGCTAAGGATCACAGAAACAAGCCCACATTAAGGTAATAACTGCTTTTTAATTAAACTGTGTTACTGTGAGCCAAATTAACTCTGTAAGCACATGTTCAATTATACGAGTATACAGAAGCTAATAGATGTTTAATAGCCAGATTAAGCCCTTAAACAGAGGTCTTCAAAACAGGGGCCACAGAAGTATTGCAGGGGGGCAACATTTGTTATTTGACCTTAAATTAATTTTTGTGATAAAAATGTGTAATTCAAATATTTTGGTTGATGTTTAAACACTGAGAAAAAGCTTTACCAAAATGTTTCATTGTCTCTCCCAGAATTAAAATGTATTAATATTGAAGAAATATTAAAAACATATTAAGACATTAAGAAATATTGAATTGTATGGTACTATAGTGTATGACAACAAACGTATATAACTCCAAACAAATAATATTTGATATTCATGGCTCTGTAATGTGAACATTTGAACATTGCTACAAAATACACATTATACTAATAGGTGGGGCTTAAAATGCAACTAAGAATATATATATATATATGTATGTATATGAGCTGTTCAAAGTTTTGTGTTGTTTTACCATGATTTTCTTATTTTACCATCACCTGCTTTTCATAAATTAAGTGTCAGATGTATGTTGATCGATTGCATATGTGTGTTTAGAGGGAATTTTTTGAGTAGCCAAAAATCAGGGGTGCCGCTAAGGGGGGGAAAGTTAGGACAATTCTAAGGGCCCACGCCCTTAAGGGGCCCCCAGAGATCTGCTTTATTAGTAATAACACTACTAGGGGGGCCCAACCTCATATTTTGTCATAGGGCCCAAAATTCCCCCTGCAAAAAACTACATAGAAGATTGAATTATTGTATGTGCAAAAGTAAGTGAAGCCCCAGCTGCATTGGTAAAGTCAAGTGGGTAACCGATTCAGGTGAAACACATTTGGGTGCTTAATTAATCAGTTAAGCAGACCAATACAATTAGACATCCTTAGGAAAGTGGTTGGGTAACACTGATTAAAAGAGAGAGGAAACCAACCAAACCACTGTAGTGCCAAGGAGTCAAACAATGCCAAAAGAAATATCCGAGGACATCAGGAAGAAGGTGGTGACAGACCATCAGTCTGGGGAAGGTTATAAGACCATCTCCAAGAGATTCCAACTCCATCCATTTACTGTAAGAAAAATCATCTACAAATGGAGGGCAATTTAACATGACCACAACTCTGCCTAGAAGTGGATGCCCATCAAAACTATCATCAAGAAGCACCAGAAAATGAATAAATGAGGTAAAGGACAACCCACACAGCACCTCTAGAGAGTTGCAGACCTCTCTGGCAGCATCTGGGATAAATGTACATCCATCTACAATCAGACACATACAGTACATACAATCTACAATCAAATTAAACAAACATGACATTTATGGGAGGGTTGCTAGAAAGAAGCTTCGGCTCTCTAAAAAGAAAAAAGTTGCCCATTTTAACTTTGCCAGAGAGCATTTGGACAAACCAGAGGCCTTTTGGAAAGTCCAAAATAAATTTATTTGGTCATAATCAAAGCCGAAATGTTTGGAGAAAATATAACACTGAATTCCAGGAAAAGAACCTCCTCCTAACAGTGAAGCATGGTGGTGGAAATGTGAAGGTCTGGGGCTGCTTTTTTGTCTCCGGGCCAGGGCGACTCCATATTATTCAGGGAAGCTTGAATTCCCAGACCTATCAACAAATTCTTTAAGAGAATCTCCTGCCATCAATCAGAGAGCTGAAGCTGGGCAGAAAATGGGTGATGCAACAAGACAACGACACTAAGCATTCAAGCAAATCCACCAAGGAATGGCTTAAAAGAAAGAAGGTTCACACTGTTGATTGGCCTACTTAAAGTACGAATCTCAATCCAATTGAAATGTTGTGGCTAGACCTGAAACAAGCGGTACATGCCAGATGTCCTTCCAACCTCTCTCAGCTGGCTGAGTTCTGCAAGCAGGAGTGGGCAAAAATCCCCAAAGACAGATGTGAGAGACTGGTCAGTGGTTACAGAAGATGTTTGGTTGAAGTAATGGCTGCAAAAGGAGGTGCCACAAACTACTAAATAAAAGGCTTCACATACTTCTGCACAAGTCGAATTTCCAGGGGGATTAACCCCTTTTGTTCAATAAATAATGACAATATATCCTTTTTTTGTTTGTGTCCATCATTTGAAGAACTGCTTCACAAATTGGGTTTTGGATGTACATTTGAATAGGTTCTTCTTTTTTTACACAAAAGCTGATCATGTCTGGAGGGTTCACAAACTTCTATATCCACCAAGGAGTCCTTGGTCTTAAAAAGATTGAACGCCCCCGCATTAGAGTGTCTTTGATGTACATTAACTCAAGTATTTTTGGTAATAGTGTATTATTATGCACTAGCAGCAGGGAAGGGAGATGTCCTATAGGTCAGTGTAGAGCTGTAATTATTTCCCACTTCATTAGGTCTAAGTAAACCGTTATACTCTGTGCTGTAATTAGCCCAATGCCCTTGAGTTTTGAAATTGTCTTAGGATAAGGGCTAACGTGATGGGCAGTAACCCTACATGCAGCTTCTGACCTCTGGGCAGCTTCTTACGAATCTGTCATTGTCACATGCCCTGACCATCTATTACAAGTACTGTTAGGATTTGCTCTTGTAATGATCTCGAACTTTTACTGCTTACTGTTATCAATGGGAAAAGGTTATAGTATTATATTTAGTGATTACAGGATAGGTGGCTTAGTGGTTGGTGCATGTGCTCTAAAACATCGAGCAATGGTGCTCATATGGAAGATGCAGGTTTGAGTGTGGCATCATGCGTGTTATTTTCAACCGGGATAGAGTAAATCCTGGGTTATATTGTTCCATGTTTTACACTAGTTTTATGGTTTAAGACAGGCCCCCAAGATTAAGAACAATGTAAAGCCCTTACAGTATACCAACCCTTTAAACAGATCTGCGCCATATGTGCTGATGTCACACGTGCCTCAGAATGCACCCTATACACACGCTGTATTAAGCATGACCACTCAGCATGCACTCGCAAGAGCTGTCTCTCACAATAAATGAATGTGAAATTTGTATGGAGGTGATGATATCAGTTCTCATGAGCGACCCTTCTCCCTCTCCCAGTGACACGGTGTTATTATGAGCAGCCCGGTATGGAGAACGCTCGCTTGTTATGGCTAACATGTCACTCTCGCGCTCGTTCCCAGGTGAGGCGACTGTCGAGGAGTTATACGACAGGATGTTCACTGTCACCAGTCGGCTCAGGCTTACCGTCTCTAAGGAGGACGATGGAGTGGCCGTCATCTGCATCGTTGACCACCCGGCCGTGAAGGACTTCCAGGCCCAGAAATATCTGGAAGTGCAGTGTGAGTCAGCACTGTGAGGGGATGAGGAGAAAAAATACTTCTAGCTGTAAATTAGCTTCTACGTCTGAGCCCCTCACCAGCACGCGGAAGCAGTTTGACTGATGTCATAATGAACAAAATAACCTTTTGTTACATAATAAGAGATTTTTAAAGGGACAGTTTATAAAAAATTGAAAATTCTGTTTTAATTTACTCATTTAAAACCAATATGACTTACTTTTTTGGGGGGGATTCAAATAATTGATATGCTGTGTCTCTACACAATGACACAATTACAGTGACAAAAAATTCACAAAAACATACACAGAAAGGTATCATAGTGGTTCATTTAAAATTCAATAGCAGTGTGTGTGATTACTCCTCTAGAAGACAATATAACAATAAAATGAAGCAATTATCATCCGTTATCAATTTATCATATGACTTCACATGAAGACTCGATTCATGTGAACTTCTTTTATGGTTATTGTTATATTGATTATGAAGTCATTTTCAGAGCTTGACAGTTGTGGTCATTATGGGGACCGTCCTACTATGGGGGCAGGTTTAGAACAACATAAATAATAAATAATAACTGATATATAACAGGTAAATAATAACTCAATTGTCATTTTTGCCTGAACTGTTCCATTAACCTGGATGAGGTTTAGGCATTTGCTTTGCTTGAAAACAGCTCCTGTCATGTTATGCCTAACCACGAAATGCTGTGTGCTAAATAATGCATTGATTAAGAGCGTTTGGCGTACGCTCTTTTGTGGCACGGGAAGTCCTGGAAAGGTTAACCTACCCTTTTGTAATCTTGGCAGAATATTAATTTATTCAGATAGCTGACTGCTCAGGGTGACCTTTGAGAAGAAAAGACAGGAGAAATCAGCTCAACTTTAACAGCTTGACATTTTGACTAACACAGATAAAAGAGAAGAAAAAAACATTTTACAGTACTGTTAAATTGACTGTTTAAATTCATAACAGTGTCCCCCTCCCTCGCAAGCTTTACCGAGGCTATAAAAACCACGTACTGTCATGTTCGCGCTCTTTTAAGCTTGCTTAATATAGTGACTTAATATAGTGTAAAGTGAGCGCCGAAGCCCAACAGAGCAGCTAAGATCTGGTGTTTTATTATCATTTTTGTATTAAACAGGAATACATAACACACATGAATATAAAACTGTGCGTGCTCAAACGCCGTGGAAACCTGTTGGGGATGTTTTTTAATCAGAACGAGAGGCAGATACTGTATCTAGCCATAGAATGATAATTAGATAGATACGATAGATTCAAGGGTACCAAGCTGAATCGATGCACTGCAAGTGCGCCTGTAAATGAGTGTGTGTTTGTTGCGTCTGTTTCACAGATAAACCAGAAGTGAAGATTGTGGTGGAGTTCCCAGAGGGTTTGACCAGAGAAGGGGAACATCTTGAGCTCACATGCAAAGCTAAAGGCAAACCACAGTGAGTCCTCATTTTCTTCAGCACGCGGCCACTGGGTCACTTTATTACATAATGTTAGTTTGCTTTATCTTATGTAGATACAAAAGAATGATAGATAGATAGATGTATAGATAGATGATAGATAAATAGATAGATATAGATATAAATAGATAGATATAGATATAGATATAGATAGATAGATAGATAGATAGATAGATAGATAGATAGATAGATAGATAGATAGATAGATGGATGGATGGATGGATGGATGGATAGATGAATGGATGGATATGAAAAGATGAAAGATATGCAAAAAATGCAACTTGTTACTTTAGTCTAGTAATAAATATAACATCATAATACATTTTAAAGTAATATCACGCCGTATGTGAAATAAAACAACAACGCATTGCTCAGATTGTACAGCGGTCGGCGCATTTGTTTGTGCAGGTGGTGATTTTACAGCAGTCCTAAAGTTTTCCTGAATAAAGCGCATTATCCTCTCTGCCTCAGTCTGAACATTTTCACACTGAGCACTGAATGATTACTCTGTTTTACAGACCTCATCAAATTAACTGGCTCAGAGTGGATGATGATTTCCCCTCCCACGCCGTGATTACCGGCTCTGAGCTCTACATCGAAAACCTTAACAAGTCGTACAACGGAACGTACCGCTGCGTGGCGTCCAACTTAGTGGGAGAAGCCTATGACGATTACATCCTCTATGTGTACGGTGAGTACTCGAACTCAGTCCGTGCCTTTAAGCAAACTATTTATCACAGCAATTTCCCAGACAGTTAAACCTAGTCTTGGATGAAATTACACCGTTAATGGTTAGTTTTCAATATCAGTGTAAGTCTTGGCTTAACCTGGACAACCAGCCCGTGATGTAATCAACTGAGTAATAGCTATGTGTTGACTCATGCATTTTAGGCTGCACGTGCATTGCCTGTTTCAAAAGCTACGGCTGTCTAAGTTTGATTTCAGTTTGATGTTTCGAGTGAAAGACAGAGGTGTGCAAGCACATGATAAATATAAGATGGCAATAAAATGGTAAATAATGAAGGGAAGATTTTGAATAAAGTAGTATAAAGCTTTTCCCCGGTTTCAATACTTTTTGTCATTTCAAAGTTTTAAGAATGGAAAACATGTTTTGCTCTGAAGAACTGCCCTCATAAAAGGGTTTTTCATTGATTTCTTACCCATCAAAAGTTTGATTCATATTTGAGTGTAAACCTAATTTTAAAACATTTCAAGTTACATAAATTATTTGTGTTATGAGGAATTGCTTAAATGTGTTTTTTGCCTAGAAGCACAATTGTGCAACAGTGGAATGAATATGTAGTGAAAATGGATGCAGAGAATGTAGCTGTTAACACGTAGGTTTTCATTTAGTATCTTAAATTTAAATCATTTTTAGTAAAGTAACATTTACGTAAAGGCGCAGATAGAGCAGACTCTGTCATGTCACAATTAGTGTAAACGAAAGTAAAAATGACCCAGTTACCTCCATCAAAATTTTTAAAAAATGTTTTTGAATTTCATTATTTTACGCGAGAACAGCGAATCAAGTATTAAAAAAACTAACCACGACACAAACCTTGCTTTCGTACGTATGAAAAGATAATTGTTTTATTGAATACGATTCACCTTAACTCATATTCATATTGAAGATGAGTTTTTCACACTACTGGTCTATTAACACAGGAAGTACGTTGTGTTCTGTGCATGTTTAATGCTTAACAAGGGCTGACAGCTGGATTTTTTAAAGCACAGGCACAGTAATTGCTATGACAGCGCCACTTGACACCTGGGATTTAACAAAGCTTTGCTTTAACTACAGAAGAATGGAAGAGTTGTTATTTGTTTAAAGCAGGTTGTGTTCAGGACCACTAATGGGCAGCCAGCTGCAGCCATTACAAACTGTCCCGTTTGAGCTAAACACATTACCTTAAAGAGATGGAAAAGGGTGGCTTGTCATTGAGGCATTTTCGTGCCACAGTTATTAGACTCTCGTAAAGCTAATATCACAGGCAGGTGTTTGGAAATGATGTCATCAGCGTTCCATCTGCAGATTGGGGGGGCTGGTGTATGTGTGGCGTGCCTGCAAGCCGTTCTTCTTCCAGCTTAGCTCAGTGTCTGTCACCTTTACCTGAGTGAGCACCACCTGCTGATTACTCCACCTCCGCCTATTTCACAGGCTCATGGAGTTTTCATGCTATTTACACCAAGTTTGTTTCTCTGAAAGATTTATCCTGAACCGAGGTGGCAGATTTTTGGCTTTAGACTCAACTTCAAATCCAAATGGATTAAAAAATGTGTTTTGTAGAAGTAAAGTGTGGAGTTTCTTATTTTGGCAGATAGAATTGCCAAATCAGAATTGCCGAATTAATGACAAACACCCTGTCTGTCTGCCATTGGCCCTTTTATTTTTCAACCCCTCCCCTCCAACCATGCGCCTACTTTCACAATCCAATCGATAGATCAAATCAAATTCCAGGTGACCATCACATTCGATAACATATTATTTTCAGGCATTTAAAAAATCGTAGTAAAATAGCAATGTATTTTTTTGTGTTACAATAAGAGTTGATTTTCCTTTTTAGAAAAGCCCAAAATGCTCACACTCTGCATAAAATAAAAATAAAGTTGTCTTGTGGCCCATTTTTAAATCAATTTACGCAGGCAATTGTGGAGCATGACCTACCTCAGAGAGCTTTAACAAAGTGAAAGACCTCTGGTAATCGTGGGCACACGATTCACTTCTACTACCTGTCAGAGTTACTTTTAATGCTGCTCCTGAGGGGACGGCAGCTTTTTTACCACACAGCATTTCCTGCCGCTGTCAAAGTAAAGCAGTGGCTTAGCAGTTGAGCAAACTCGTATGGCTCCTCATGCCTGCGCTTCATTTATTCCCCTAGTTTCTTCACAAAGCATTAAACAGGAAGATGTGAAATAAAGCAGATGTTCATTAGCTAATTTGTGAGTAGGCAACACCATCCATTTAAGTTTTCTGTAAATCACAGATCTTGTATAATGTGATGCTATAGAAGCTATAAGCGCTTCAATGGCAGCAGTATACTGTACCGTTTCTCCATTTATATCTTCTTTATTACAGTACTGTATTCATGGCCTGCACGATGAGAGCTAATCTGATGTTGAATCAAATAACTAACAAAGACTAACGTGAATTTGCAAACGAATAGATACGTGTCATAACCTGATAAGATCGTAGCTTGTATAAATGTGGCATATAAAAATTCATCCTGTGTTACCAAAGCCTGTGGCACTGACTGTACTGTACCGTTACTTGTTAATTTGCTAGCGAAAAAGCATAGACTGTTTACAAAAAAGCGTACATCTGTTTCGTGACTTCAGAATAAGTTATTATACTAATTATATACAAAATAATTTGCAGGGTGGGTGTTGTTGTCTGTTGCTGTTAAGAAATTAAGCAGATTTACTAAATGTCTTAGAGATGTTTATAAAGTACAAAATTCTTAGGCCAATTAAAAAAACTTTAGATAAATTGTTAATATATAAAAGCAATAGATTTGCATTCATGTATAATATTTCACTGAGCTATTTCCTCTGTACATGTTTTAAATAAAAAAAATAATAATTTAGAGACTCCATGAATTCAGGTTAATATCTTACTATTATATAATATTATATACTATATATATAATATGAATAACTTCATTTGTTGCATTAAGAACTTTAAGGTTATCTAACAAAATATTTTTTTACAGTGTTAAAACAAAGAGTGTGACTGAGAATGTTTTCGTTGATTTGTAATGATACCAGGTTTCTTTGTACTTTAGAATAATGCACCATAATTATCGTCCCAATTTCCTGTATCCAGATGTGCCATTTTGTGTCCCTTTTTGCCTGTTTCTAGTCCACGTTCTGCCAAAACAAAAGAAAATTGTTGCGAATCATGTTTCAAAGCTTTAGAGATATATAACCAGAAAATATAACATCACCTCATGTATCTTCTCTGGAGGACGTCTGTGCCATGACTTTTAGAAGTGGCGATTTTGTTTGATGTTTGAGGTGAAGAGGTTCTGGCAGACTTCCTTAGACGGGGGCTTAGAGTTAGTCCTTTCATAGGCACTTCTATTAGCTACTGCTATTGTGCCCTTGGACAAGATACTTCACCTCCTTCGCTGCAGGAGCGGCCTATAGCTGCCTCCCCTGTATTTGTGATAGAGTGCAGTGCAGATACAACATAAAGACTTTTGAATGCTTGGTACAGTGGACAAAGGTTGATAGCAAAAGGCACTATGTTGCAAACTGAGGGTTCTCGATTCCCTGCATGGCTCAAAAGCCAAATGCAAAACTGCCTGGACCTTACAGCTTTCATGGATGCCTGCGCATTGCTGAATGTTCTTCTAGGAGCCCTAACAATATCTTCTGCCAAGTCATAAGACACCATCGATGGTACACCAGTTGTTCCAGTTCTTCAAACTAGGTCACAAGTTCTCACTCTAGACTTTTGAATGCGCTGGAAGACCTAGAGTCTTGTTCCGTCTGACTATAGCGAAGAACTTTCTCCAAAAAACACACGACTCCGTACACTTTAAGTAAGTGATTTAGCCCTCAGATGATTGGTCCATTGACAACAAACCTGCTCACCTGATCGCACACTGCATAAGTTTGTTGCATATGTAATGTTGTATGTGTTTTCCTATCATTTATCTTTATAATGAAGTTGTTAAAAATTATCTGGAGATTTGGCAGGAGGGAATATGTGATGCATCGTTTGGATGCTCAAGGTCTACAGCTTTGACTTTAGATTCACGTGCCATTGTTTTGTGTCACTCTTATTGTCTCAATTCATCATTCATACACGAGTCTCGAGTCACATTTTGTCTGTGATGAAAGATGTAGATATTATCAAATCCAACAGTGACTCGTTAGCCTTTATTAACAGAAAACAAAATCCAAAGTGAAAGTATTTAAAATACTGTAGAGGTTTGAATGTTAATAAGAGCTTTAATTACACCTGAGACTTCTTATGTTTACCTAAAGTATTCTAAAATCAGGCAAAAACAGCTAAATACACATTGGTGCTCACGAGAGAATTGATTTCCAGCACTAATCATGCCTTCCAGATTAATTAGTGTATATCTATTAACGTCCTGTCTGCATTTTTAAGTACAGTATTCACAGTGGAATATTGCTTGCAGGTGTGGTTCAGGCAATGCTTTTAATTTGCTGGTAGAGCTAATCAATCCAGTCCAGCTAATTGCATGTTTGCATTTTTAGCCCGTTTTTAGTTTGAAATTGTTGTGTTCCCATATTTCAAATTGCCAGTTGCTGGATTATGTTAAGACATGCTTAAAAGGAGAGTACATCCAAAAATGAAAATTCTGTCAGCTTTTATTCACACTTGTGTTGTTAGTGTGGGGCCGGACTTTCTTTGTTCCATGAAACACAAAAACAGATGTTTACCAGAATTTTAACGGCTGACAGCCTCATTCACTTTATATGTAAAGAACATTCTTAAAATTTTCATACAGGTTAAAAAAACTTGAGGGTGAAAATGACAGACTTATCAGTTTTGGGTGAACAAACTGTCATTTTAGGGCATGTTGATGGAATTCTTAAAGGATGTTAATCCAGGAACACGTCCTAATGTTGAATTTATATTGTGATTATAAACATGCAACATAATTTGTATATTTTCTGAAGAAAATGCCAGGGTGTTGTGTGTATGCTCGACAGCTATTGCTAAAGCGTTCTGAATGGTTTTTAGTTTGTAGCTGTACAGTTGTCAGGATGTCCTTGGTGGTTGTTTATTTGCTCAAGTCAAAAGAGCCTCTGTGATATTTTGCTCCCTAGATATAAGTAGAGAAAATTGCAAACGATGAAAATTTTAAAATAATTAGCGCACCTCTTCTTAACAGGAAGGCATGATTTGATTCATTTATGTTGATAGCACAAATGATACAAGTTACACGCTGAAGTTTAATATATACAGCTGCATTGGGGGGAGTGTAAATAAACCTCTATTGCATTATGAAAAACAGTAATGGAGACGTGGGCCTTAGCAAGCACCACTAATTACAGACGAGCATTATTTATTTACTGTATTATTATTACACGCCCAGCAAAAATGTCCCTGTTGATTACATTTATATTTACATTCATAGCAGATGAACCCAACACTGAAGTTCGGGGAATATTTTCTCCTTGCGCTCTCTGACGGTTTCTACTGTTTGTATATAAACCGTAAACATGGAGCTTATATGTTTTCCTCTGCATCTACCACAATGTCTCTCCCCGCGGGAGCTGTGTATGTTTCAATTACAGTCAACTGATGTTCTGTGCTGAAGCCTGTGGGGAAAGAATAAGTATCGACACAGACCATGTCCAACATTAACCTCCATATTCGTGCTCCTTTGGGAGATATTGTCTCAGACAAACCCATGTAACATCAGTTCTTAAACCGTTAATGTGAGCACAGAGCCACAGCGCCACAAATACAATCTTATCTGTTTTTTCCTGACTGTCTTAGACTGTGAATAATTAGCGCTGTTTTGTAAGGCTCAAAAAGAAGCCAAAAAGGAGAAAAAGTCAGTCGTGCTTGCTAATATGCGGCATGAGAGCGTGTGTACTGTATATTTAAGGGTATTAGAAAGCTATTCAGCTGCTTTAATTTCTGCTGTGACAGCATAATACCTTTGACATTGTGGATATGCATTGATATACTACATAAAGGGAACCAATTGCATACGTTTAGGGATTTTTACAGATTAGCATAGATCATCTAACACACTCTAAAGCTTTGTTTACACTGCACATAAATCCAATTTGGTTTTTAAATCGGATCCTTGGGATTGACTGTTCACATACTGTCATATTGAAAGTGATGAAATCTGATGTGTTTGTTTATCACAAACACATCAATTGTTATTGATGTGTTTGTCAATATCCTGTGTATCTGCATCAAATGTTTCATGATTTTACTGTAGCGTTTACTGTACTGGATTTTTTTTTGCATTTGGCAAACATTTACCGTATATTCTAGCTATGCCTTTTATTTTATGAGTATGTGCATTCCCTAGGAATTGAACCCATGACCTTTGCATTGTTAGTGCTGTTCTCTACCAGATGAGCTACAGGAAAGCTCTTGAATGTAGATGCAATCGTACTACAGGGAAAACGCAGAGAAAGCAACCTGGAGTCTTTGCCTTGCTTAAGGGCATAGTGGTAATAACTCATGGCTCATTCCTTGTTGGAATCAAACCAGTAACCTTCTGGTTACCAGCCCTGGGCCTTATCCACTGTAGCACACCACCCACTGTTCATTATCTCTGGGTTTTCATTGCCGGTTTGGCTCGTACTGCGTGAGACACTGGTGAAAACTAGTCAACATGAATTTAGCTACCTCCATTTACTGCACCAGAACAGGCAGGTGCATAAAGTCACACCTAGAATTTGTTGGCAAAAGAACACAAAGCCTGTCTGCCCATCTGCCGGTTCCCGAACTGCCTCTGTCATGAATATTTACTGTGCTTTAGGATCAAAGAGTTTATTCAATAACTGTTATTGTTATGGTATACATTCAAATTTTTGCAGTGCATGATTACAGGTCACAAGCAAACAGGTATTTTGGTGTGATCCCTTCATAACAACCACACAGGAAAGATCAGCCAGCCCCACTCACACCACCCCAGCTCAGCTCAGCTCAAATGTGCATCATTACACAGATTCAACACATTCAGCATTACTGAAAGACAGCAGAATATATCCAATAGGTTTTACAGGGACACATCTTGCAAGTGTTGTCAGGACAATTCTACTCGCGATAAGTACTCGTAGCGTCTATTTTCACACCGCGTGATTGGAATTTCATATTTCCATCCCTCACATACAAATGGAAATATTGCACGTCCAAACACATTCGCATCTCGGCGCTCATAACGTTGAGCCAAGAGTCACCCAGCCTGCAAATTGCCCATGGAAAATTCTTGTTTGCTTGAGTATTATGCATGCCACATCCCATTCAGACCTTTGTGTTGGCCGTATCTGCTGCATGCACAATTTCAGCCACAGGACTATGACATTTTCCGAACCCGTCTCCGATCGGTCACGGCGCGCAAAATCCCAGAAATATTTTCATCAGATGATGCATCTCCCAGCATCTGCATTCAGAGATATTATCCTGTCCTTGATGTTTTATCATTAGTTGGAAAGTGTTTGGGCCCCTACTGAGATCTTTTGATGGAACACAGACAATAAAGTGATGGAGACAACCAGCCAATTTTGCCTGCTGAGACTGTTCCACAGCAAGACGCCCGAGCATTTGTGGTAAAAAGTAGAAAGATAGTCACATGGCACAGTCACAGCACAGGGGCTGGCCCGCATTTGCCAGCGCGCCATTATTGCGACGACTGTGCACGAAGGGCGTGTGGAATATAGACTCTGTGTGTTTATTAATAAATGATTCTCGTAATGTAATTTTTGTCCTGTTCTTTCATTTCCCTACTTGCCGAATAACAGGAAAGATTTGAATCATGTGGAGTGGCTTAAGTTTCGCAGGGTGTTTTTTTTTGTTGCTGCAGCTAGCTGTTATTAAAAACTAGCTGGGCTACTTTGAAAGCCCTTGGAGTCCAATGACCATCTCACTGTACATTATCCCAGTTATTACATGACTACTTAATAAAACACAGCTACCGAATAAAGACATAAATGAACATGAAATATTAATTGGAGTTTGAATTATTTTATTATCTTGTATTAGCTAGTTTTCCCTTACAAAAAATACTCAACTACAGCTTAGAACGCAATTAGCCTAGCAACATGGAAAACATTGCAACAGTATTAATTCGTGTATTAATATTAATCTGCTATCCAAGTTATTTTGTCTGTGGATTAGTTAGCTACTATATTTAGCCCATTTATAAAATTAACACTGAAATTCTGCAAGGCCACTGAGGAAATTGTTAACATTGTCATAGTATTGTGTCCAAGCATTCTTTTGGAATGTCTTGTCCAATCAGAGGTCATTATCATTACCAAATACCAAAGCATTAGGTTTCAATCACGAGCTATTATGATAATAATTTTCTAGTCTCTATTATACTAACATGCAGTCTTTCTGTTATGGCTTTTGTGACTTCTCTTCTTCATTTAATACCTCTTATGTGTGTTTCCATTTTCTCCATTTAGATGTTCACTCCACAACCCCCCCACCCACCACTACCACCATCCACCCTGAAGCCTCCCAAGGTACAGTACATCTCAGCTTCAGGGCTTCTCACTCCATTTCACCCTTTTTACATTTTCCTGTCGCCTGTGTCCTGCTGTGTTTGCATCCATGTGTGTGTTGCATGTTACTGTCGGTGAGCTATAAAAGACAGCATGAAGAGTGTAAAGTGCAGAGGCTCTCGCGGAGGCATGGCGGGCCGCCCTAATAGGATCTTGACGCTGATAGTGGACTCGGCGGTCTCGCGGTGCTGTGCTGTCATTGTCACTTGTCGGGCTGTGCTTGTCAAATCCTTTTCTGTCATTCGCCTGATCTTTCACCCTAGAGATTCATTTTGGAGAGAGAATCTTATCGGGATCTTGCGCGGCATCTCGGTAGGCGTCAGATTACGATTACAAATGTCTTCTGCCTTGCGCAAAAATGACAACAACTCATTCTCGGAATGGTCTGAAGCTGCATGCGCGTGGTCGTGCGCTTCTGATGTCATGTCCGTATGGAAGGCCAAAATATGTGCAGAGATAACTTGAAAGCTAAATGAATTGCCAGCATCTTAACTAGATTGATCTCTTTATTGGAACAATGAAAGCAATGAAAAATCTTGTGTGAAAATGTGCAAGAGAAAATGAGACCTCTAATGGCACATAGTTCATGGTCACACATACGGAAGCCCACAGAGGTCATACTGTTTTTATTACAAAAGTTACGTTGATAAAACAAGTTTCATTTTTAACGATAACAATGAAAATAGTTTGTGAAAGACCAGAAATCAGAGGGAACGTTGGTCTAAAGGGACATATTGGCAGTGATTTACCATGTTATTTTATTTCAGATTTGGTTTATTTCAGGTTTTTGTCAGTTGTCATTTTCAATTTTACAATAGCTGCTTTATTCTGATTCTAAATGACACATTCTTGAATAGATTTCAGTCTTTTGAGCACTTAGAAATGCGAGATGGACCAATCCATGTTTATTACCATGTGAAGAAAATCCTCTGACTAGGAATTCCCAGCAAATAAATCAATGGCAGGTAATTGGTGCTACCTAGAAGTGCAATACATTTTTGATGAGCTAGCCAAGAGTGAGAAAGGATAGTGTGCAGTCTACTATCAAAAAAATCAATTAAGCCATAATGTCTTGCCAAAATGCACCGTAGCTTTAGGGGGTGACATTTAGAGATGATTGCCATTTATTACACAAAATAAATGGCTAAATGGAAGTGCCCTGTACACTAATAGCGACACCTTTTACATAAGCCATACTTTCTCCTCCTACAAACCCATTCTTAAAATTGTCATGCGCGACGAGCGGCGCGTGTGAGCGGCGACAGCGTCAGCCGTTCGGAGCGATAGCAGAATCATCTGCTTTCAAGACTTTGTGATTTTCTGTGATCATCGGGCTGAACTAAGTCATGTCTGTTTCTCTGTCTGTGGAGACCTTCTCCCACGTTCCTCCCCAGCCTGACGTCTCCTCACGCAGAGTAAGCATGTGAGCAGTTTTATTGGTGTAACAGTCTTAACCTCGGATTACCGTTCAAGCAGAACTTGCTTTCAAGCAGCAGCGCAGGGTAATCCACACGCCGTGTGAGTACAGGAGAGCTCAGGGGAGCCGGCAGCCGTCTGAAAGAGTGATAGTGTTTTATCTATGCAGTCTAATCTGCAGGGCCTGAAATAAGGTCGTGCGGTCGGCTGTGGCTGTCTAAACATGACCCCGGGTGTCGTGCACAAGACACGCCCCACTGTATATTTTAAACCAATGAAATTTTGGTTCGCTTTTTGTCAAAAAATGGGTTTGCTGGTGTTGCTAATTTGTTGTCGCTATATTTAAAAACAGGGAAATGCCAGTCTCATGCCAAAGTGACTCATTCTTCCCCCCTCGATCTCTTGTTTTGCTCAGGACTGCTTGAAACGATCTGAACTGTTGACCCTTCTTATCTTCCTTAAACAAGCGTAACTGTTTTCTTTGCTGCAGGAGCATGGATTAACATACCAAACCGATAAATTGTTTCACTGAATGCAATGTGTACATGCGCTCCATTGTGAATTCCACTCTGATGCATTTCGGAATCCATTCCGCAGTCCGTGCCATGATGTCTTTTTCCTCTCATTTACGTCATGGTCAAATGTTTATCGATTGGTTCAGAATTTATCTCCACAGCTAACTTGCCGCACGCACGCTATAGCCTGCTAGATTTACACTTTCAACATGACAGAAAATCGAGAAGAAATTTCTGCAGAGCACAGAAAAGGCTAAATAAACGGATACGTATTTTAGAGACAGCTAAGTTGCGAATAGCATCATCATCTGAAATACTCAATACTATTTTAAGTGAAAAATAAACTCATGATGTCATAACCTGTAGACGTGTCTTGTCTTAGGGTTCACAAGGGGACGCCAAGATTTGCGATATGCCGCTGACGCAGGTCCTGCGAATTTTGTCTACGGGCCTAAAGGCTCGGCTCAGCGTTATTTGATTTCAAGGGTATTGGAGCTGCCATGGATCAGTGATTAATATTGATAGGTGCAAGTGGGTGCCAAGCTGGTTTCTGTGAAAGGGCAAAATATGTACCATCCAGGCGGATATATGGATGCCCTGCTGGGTAATGATGAAATATAAAACAATGTATACAGCCGAGCTCAGGATCAGGTGTGCTGCAGACCAGGTTTATATTTTATAGCGGTGTCAAGTTTTTTTCCGAAAACTGCTGCTAGATGTAAGTGAACGTACTCATCAGCACCTGTAGATGGTTTTCTCCTCTCGTTATCCAGTATCACTTCTGTAAAACTTCACCGTCCTGGAAATCTCCTCCATGAATCTCCCATACAATCCAATTAAGGCCGGGATGTTGAGGCAGGTAGCACCGAAGTATCCGATTGTTGACTCAGTCACTTTTAGCTGATTTGTTTTTGCTGTGAGACGACACAGACATTTAAAGGTTACCCAGAATGCCGAGTAAAGATTCGGTTTAATACCCTTTGAACAGACAAAAGATGATCTGTCCTTGCTGTGCATGTAGACATCAGCAATGTTTTCCTATATAATGAGTTCCTCCTCAGATATTTTTCAAGGCTTTTGCAATATGTCCAGGCTGAGCCTGCTGCGCCTGCAGGTAAGGCAGAGGGTGCCGGGCTCATGGATCTCTCTGCTGAGCGTCATTTATGCAACTCTGCGTGGGAATGATAGAGTTGCTGTCGGCCAAACAACTCACAGAGAACTCTGTGTATCATTAGTCTTAAAACAAGCTCTCCGGTTTTGGTTGTGACTTAATTTGTCTTCGGGATGAGACTGTGTTTCATTCTACATTTTTTGTGAACGTATTTCATAACACAGTGTCAGCAAAAAGCTTGTTTTATAACTTATTAGAAATGTCTATATGTGGATGTTTGCTTATATTAATTGACAAAATATCAAATTAACATACCATAATGAACATTTTGTAGAGGGAGAGATTATCAGTGAATAACGATTAACATTTTGGTCTGTTTCTCACCCATTGGAAGGGCAGTGGGGTGAGCAAATGGAAACAAAAAATTTAAGGGTAAACCTATGTTTTAGAAATCTGCCATGATTATACTAATAACCTGTTAAGATTAAAGCTGCAATGCACAGCTTTTGCCTCTCTGTCGCCATGTTCCCAATGTGAATTTCTTTATGTATGTTGTCATTATAATATTATTGTTGTGAATCAGCTTAAGGTAAGGGGGCCATTTTGAGCATTGATCAGTTATGTACTTGCTCAATCACTGCTTTTGTTTGTTTATGTTTAACCAAAAAAGCAACGGATTGCAGCTTTAAGTAACTTGAATAAAACTAATACGATTTCTAATAAGATTTAGAACTATAGAAAAGTAAGTAAACACAAACACTACAGTAATAAGTAAATTTGTTGTTTTCTCAGCAAGAATCACTTTTAAGTGTTTGGCATAAGCTGTACACTATCATTCTGCTCTAGTGTTGTTGTCAGCCACATTTATAATATGGATGCCTATGGCTTGTTGACTGACTTAGACAGGGCCGGGTCTATTAAAGAATTTAGTGGAATAGAAAAGCACAGCAGTGACTCATTATCAGGCACCATTCATTGTAACAGCATGGTGTCACACAGCCAGCTTCTCAGTGCCCACATAGAGTAAATCGCTGTGAATTCCCACCAGACGCAGATGCACTAATCAGATGTGAAAACTGTGTACCAGATGTTGCCTTTGGTCACCCCATATGAGCTCCTCTGAGAAGTTTCCTCTGTTGATTTTTGGAGAACAAAGAACAGCATCAAATGTGGAAATACCGCAGACTGTTTGGTGTCACATCCACTGTGGCTACTGTTACCTGCGTGTAGAGTGAAGTTTGAAAGCTCTGAATTCAGAGTTTGCCTCATTAATCAATACATGTAGTTGTTCCACAGAATATAGGCTATTACCTTTGCGCCACTAATGCAATACTTTACCAAATGAGCTTACAGGAACACCGTATTCAAAGCTTTCATATGCATTGTATACTTAAACGATCTGCTAAATTGGTGAAGTGTGCAGTGTACACCTGTGCATACTATGCTAGACAAAGTATCCCACAATGCAATGGACTCGATTTCACCTGTTTCCTGTATGACAAATGAATCAGCTGTAATGTTGATTCTCAACATATTTTTGACTTACTTATGACTAATCTGCCAAAAATGAATCTATATTTAAGAAGAAATATATCTAAATCATATCAGTATATTTATTTTCAAAATGATAACTCTAAAATTACTGCATAATGTACATAATATACATAATGTACGTAATCTACATACTACATTTAAACAATAGTAGGCAGCATACAGTGTATACTGCAGTAAGCAGTACACTAGTAATATATTCTGAGCATAGCTTCTGTTTCTCTGTTTATATTGACTATCATTTGGGCTAGAAGCCCATGCAGCTGAACGACCACCAAGCCAATCAGACACCCAGGTTCCTACCATCAACTTTTATACTGATGTTTTTGAAGGTATCTTGTGTTGTTTGTTGTCTGGTTGCTTCAGTGGGCTTTGCCCGGGCCTGTGTTTGTTGTTTGTCCTGTTTATTTTCATCTCTTCTCCTTTTGCACGCTTTTTCCTCCTACCTGCCTCTCCCCACATGGTGAGCCCAGACAGCCCAGCGTGCTCAGAGCCTCGGCTCCTCCCGCATATCTGAGGCGCTTCTGCACTCCCGCTGCTTACCGTCTTTCATGTCCGCTCTCATAGCCCGCATTAATACCGCAGCCCACCGCCATGCTGCGGTCATACACGTGCCAGAATGTCACTTTGCTTAAACACGCAGAGATGAAAGATCCGCGAATCGATTCAGCGCGGGAAGCTTCCCGTTTCGGTGGTGGAAGTAATGGGCGAATGATCTGCCATCAGAGGCTGATGAGAAGACGCGATGCATGCTCGCGCAGCAGCGCGTTCTCCGGGGAAAAGGGGGCCACCCCTTGTGCCCGTGCGTGATCGGGCTGCAAAATGTCTCTGGTTTGTTTTGTATGGGAAAATATGTGATTGTCACGTCTCTTGTAATTTCCTTTCATACATGTCTAGATGGAAAGAGGCCACATTAGGAATGACATGCCTGAGCCACTCTGAAGATTTTTATTGTCACGTGGAAAAATATATACATCAATAAATAAAAAACTTTTTGAAAAAATTGGGTGCCTTTAAATTCTTGAGACAGAATTCAAACCAAAATCGAATTGATCCCCACGGGATATTGAATCAAAATTTGAAATGGAATGAAAGGAAGAGAAATTTACACAATCCAATTTACAATCTAACACAGTCATGCAGCAGAGGAATTTTTGAATGTCTAGTTTAAGGTTTCATCTTGTACACCTGCTTTATGTCTTTGCTCCATTTTGAAGACTTTAAACTGGAAAAGCATGTGGCGTAAAATGAATGAAAATAAAAATGTGACACGCGGCAGTTCAGAAATGTATTCTAATTTAATTCCACTGCCTTCTGCATTCTGTCTGATAACTCAATTCAAATTCAATATGAATTGAGGAACTCAAAAGGTACTCTCAATTCAATTCTGAATGTGACAATGGCACTCCAAGGGGGACTGAATATTACAGTATATATCTACTTTAATTCACTTCTGTCATGGAAATTGTTTTTCCCCAAACTGATCACCAGTTTTGGATTTCATCATGTTGTCATTCTAGCACAGTAACATCTTTTGTTGGAGAACACTATTCATTGAAGCCACTGCATACTTCATTTTAATTGAGATGTCATTACAGGTGTCAAACCGCAGGCGTCTTGCTTTTGGTTTTCGGCTGTTACACAAGACATTTAGTCTTTCATACGCACAGTTTACGCTTTCACACCCCAAGTGCACTTTTCTCTTTTTTGATAAGTGTTTTATTTTCCATCCCTGTGTAACCTAGCAACAGGCAGCAGGCAACAGTTCAAGGCCTAAATATGGTTTTCTATGGAGGAGGAGCAAATGCCATGCTGGAGTACACTTAGTAATTTAAACATCTCGGCAACCAAACAGCTTTAGCAGTACCTGCCTTCACAATTTGTTTATTTTATTTCCCAGAAAGCCTCAGGGCTCGAAAAAGAGCCTTATACAGTCAAGCTTTTGTTCTGTGTTTAATACTTGCAGAAAAGTTCCCCCAGAGAGACCAATCACCTGTGCTCTGAGGACATATGCTTCAAGCCAGACAGATAGATCAAATCCCCAGTGCTTTTACAAAAACCCAATTTTGGGACCTCAGCTCACAGCTTCTGCTCTGCCCGTCTAGTCCGAGCAGATCTGCTGCAGATAGGGATTTAGATCCCTCAGGTATGGCAGAAGCTAATTTCTAGACAGGAGAGGTGTGATGTTGAGATATGCTGATGAGGGATAATGGTGATACCTACACTAAGGTAAAACAGTCATTTCTCTCACTTTCTTTTTCATAGGAAGTTGTTGAATGATCATTTCCTAGTTATATTTTCTTTTAATACCAGTCCAGATTGTGAGTAGCTACTGACACGTGGATGTGATTAGCAGTGTTTTCTGTGCCAACTAAGTTTGTTCACAGTATGGTTTGTTGTTTGGACTTGTCACTGGAGGCTAGCTTGTAGGTACATTAGCTGTGACGGCTAGCAGATGTTTGGGTGTCATGCATTTAATATTCTCACTCACTCAACTTTATTTATATAGCGCTTTTTACAAATTTTCATTGTTTCAAAGCAGCTGTACATGATTTATATCTTCAAACAGTTTAGCATTTCAGTTGATTAAAACACAGGAGATCTGACCAAAATGTATCTGGACATCAGTGCATTGCATCCAGTTTAAAATCTTTAAGTGGCATATGCTTATAATATATATTAGTTTGTGTTTTAAAAGCCACTAGGGTTTGTTTCCACTCTGGAAGATTGTTGTAGGATTTGTTGACAGATTTTCCCCTGGGAGAAATGAAGACACCATCCGTATCTAAAAGAAATGCCTAAAATGGTCTGCTGATGTTGTTTCATAAAATTCATAGTGCTTCATTCGCAGTCTGTGAGTCAATGATAGATTATGTTTCCTGATGATAATCTTTCTGTATACATTGTGCTTGCAAATCTCAAAGTAGTAAATAAAGAAAGGCAATTCGTCAGAGCTGATACGTTGATCCATGGCGACATGGAGCCACGCATGCTCGTTTGGAAGATGCAGGATCGAATCTGGCTTATTACATCTCCATCTTACTTCCCCCTCTCTCTCGCCCTCAAAAATGTTCAGTGACTTACCACTGTATCAGTGTCTAAAACAAACCTATACTCTTACTTACACTTAAAAATAAAAGTTCTTAGTCTGGCTGTATGGTTCCACAAAGAACCTTTAACATCCACAGAACCTTTCTGTTGCACAAAATGCTCTTTGTAGTAGAGAAAGGTTCTACAGATTATAAAAATAAAATTGGTTCTTTTAAGAACCTTTGACTAAAAGGTTTTTAGGTGAACAAAAAAATGGTTCTTCTGTGGCATTGCCTTTATGAACCCTGTTTAGCACTTTATTTTTAAGAGTGTTAAAGGGATTGTCTGACAGCCGTGTTAGCACCATAACCAGTGGTGGTTTTACAGACCTTAAAGACTCGTTCTCCTCTTTACAGTCATATTAGGCACGGCCCAGTACCTTCTGTCAACCCTGCTTTACTAAACCACTCTCAGCTTCATCATAGCACAGTTTGGCATTTTCTCAGATGATTAATTTTCAGTGAAACTTGTTTTGCCATTACAAACAGGTTGCGACCATTTGAGCTCCCATTTAGCAGTGCGGTTTTAATTACGCCTGTCTGCCGAGGGGAAGCAGCAAGCAGAGCGGCCGATGCCGTGACTGTCTGCGCGCCACTCAGACATGGAGCACATATGCTGCACAAGAGCAAATGAGTGCCGAGTGCAAATGAAGAGGAGATGAGTAATTCATGGCACGGAGTCAAGTCAGTGTGCCCGGATTGTAATTTAGTCCCGTTTGGCAGCATTCACCTGAGTGCCAGCACAGTTTACAGCCCCCATCATCTCCCATGAGATGTCATCATGACTCAAGAGCGCACGGAGCCTTCTTCTCATTCCCCTCGTGCGCCTCTTATTTGTTTATGTGCTTATTTAAATCTTTGCTCTCTGTCAGGAGTAATTCTGTTGGCTGGTGAAATACATTGTGATTTAGGCATTAGGACTGCAGTGGTGGAGATGGCAAACACAGTTAGACAGAGTTGCCTGTTAGGCAGCAATGACTTTGAAATTGTCAGGAATGAAAAGGAGATGGATCTTGGGAGGTTTGTTTGATACTGATTCTGTTTGAGTTTTAGTGTTGCTTTAGCGTCTGTGGTGCGCTGTTGGTTGATAGCAAGTCACCTTAATAAGAGCAGTGAAGTAAATGTAATTTAGGATTAACATCATAAGAGCTTATTTGCTGTTGTTACCTGTGTAGCTGGTCACAGCATATGTTGTGATTGATATGCTAGTGTCTCCCTCTAGCTTCTTTTATGTGAAAAATGTTATATTTTAAAATATTTATTATTGTTGTATTTCTTATTATTTTTCTGCATTCATTATCATATTTACATTTATGCATTTGGCAGACGTTTTTATCCAAAGCGACTTGCATCGAATTATACTATACATTGTTTCTGAGCATGTGCAATCCCTGGGATCGAACCCATGACCTTGGCGTTGTTAACGCCATGCTCTAACCACTGAGCTACAGGAAATATTCTTAGAAAATTGTAGACTACCTGGGCTTGGGCGTCATTACCAGCTGGTATTCTTCTTATGTAAAATAAATGTGAACTCGTGTCCAGAAAAAAATGCACAACAAAATTCACTTCCCAGATTTTCTTGGTCAACCACCTTTATGAGAGAAAGCAAGTTGGTCAGACAGCTGGACCTACACCAAAACTGCCTGGGTTAGCATGTCACATTCAATCCGGTTTACACTATGATACAAAGCGGCACACGCATGAGTGAAAGGCGACATCGCCAGTTATCGCTGCAGTTTTTCTGGAGCGAGTCAATGTTGTTGAAGAGTTTCCTGCAGAGGAGTGTCTATAGCCTCCAGAGAGAACACAACCGCTAAAGAATCAATGGAGGATGAGTGTACTCATCGCTCTCTAGTCACAATGTCAGTGTCAGTGCTTAGTTCCTGTTCTATCACTCTGCTGTCAGAACGCTGCCATAATAAAACACTACTCACAGGGCCCATCAATGAAAAATGACACCTTATTTCAGTGCACAGACCAACGCAGTCTGCAGCTGGGGCGTATCAGCCGCTATCTCGAATCAAACCCAAACTGACAGGATTGTTTCCACTGTAAGCCAATGCCAGATGAACGCTTTTATAGCAGATATGAGTGGAGGAGGGCTGATCTCTGCGCTGTGCGCTGTTGTCTTGCTTGGTTTGAGAGGTAATTGTGTGCTAATGAGATGAACTCGCGAGAGACATTTCAAAAGCAAATTGAGTTGAGCAGGTGTTTGTTGTCTTGCACGTGCTTCGGTGTTTAAGATAATTACAATTGCATTGTATTCCAAAATACTCACCCGTTCAGTTTTGTCTTTTTAATTTAGCTCGATTGCAAATCGTAAACTAATCTTGAGCGTAATGGCAGGCAAACTTGTTCACTGGTCTTCGCCAGCGTTATCTATGACAATCTTCCGGGTGTGTACACTCGAACAATTCAAAATGAGGAAAAAATTTGGAAAGATTGCAATTAAATTAAAGGATAAGTTTACCCAAAATTCTGTGTAGCATACTGAGCACAGACTCTCATCCATTGCGATGATGCCTGTGGCTTATAGTGGGTCTTATTTCTAGCACATATTACAGTGAGTTTAAAAGGGTAAAAATACATCAAAAATGTACTGAGTCTCTGAACTTTCCCATCTTCCTCTTGGCCTCATTTAGCACCCAGCATATGAATGTGGGTTATATCACATTCAGTCTGGGGTAATCTGAGGGTATCTGCGCTCATGCTGTGGGGCTTGTGTGGGTTAGTTTTAATGTAAGCCAGATGTGAAATACAGCTCATATACTTACATACATAATTGTTTATGTGTGCATTTGTCACATATTGTTATGCCAGTAACACTGTATTTATTAATTCCGATTAATTTCACAAGTTGCGCATGCCATTTGACAAGTTCAATTAAATAACTTTGACCATTTCTGCATTATATTTTGTGGAAAATTCACACTTCTGATTACTTGATACTTTCTTGTCATAGCAACATGTTGTTCTGTTTATTTTGTAGCAATTGATATAGCAGTTTTATACTGAACAGGTCATTAGTTCTAGTAAAGAGCCTGGGATTGTGTATGTTGTTTTCCTCCTGTCAGCTAATCAGAGTGATCAGAACATACTTATGATTCTACAGAATCCACAATCACAGTTTCTGAGTTTTGTTGCTTTATACTGTCCCTGTTTATATTTGGTCTTATATATTAGGGGTTTGTTCTTTAATTGATTTATTGTTTAAACTAATGGCCCTTCATTGGCCTTTCATACCTTTCATTGAAATCTTTGCAGTGATTGGTCCGAACCCGCTGAATCATGAATAGTTAATCATCAATGTTCAGCTAAGCGCTTCAGTTGGGACTAAGCTGGCATTTGTAGTGGAAATGATAAGTTGGTATTCTTATAGGTTTGAATCTCTCCTTCAATAACTGTTATATCTGTGTATTTTTTTGTAATTATCTGTAAATTGTTGGATTTGTTGGATAGAAAGTTTCTGTTTGTGACATGTAGTACCAAGTACACAAGCACATCTGGTTTTGTCCTTTGTACTGGGCATACAGATTTATGCCCAGTTTTTTAGGTTTCGCCACCCCTGAATGTTGCATAAAAAAGTCAAACGTCTGACTGGCTTTATGATTATAGGTTAGCTGCTTTCTGATCCAGAATATGTGCCTTGAATTATACTCTTGCAGCTCAAGTGGACAGACGTGTTTATAGTCCAACATAGTGTTAACATTTTCAACAACAATTTAGCAAAGAAAGCTATAAAGAATCACATTAAGTGTAATCAGTGCACAGTACAGAACTCACTTACCATAATCACCCTCTAGTAGAACTAGAGGGAAACTATTTCGGCCAGTAATAACACAGTACTGTAACGACAAAACAAAGGTCAGAAATAGCAGAATTTCACTAAAGGTGTAAAGTTCTCCATTATTTCTCCAAACGCTACATAACTTCAATGCTTCTTTAGTCAGGTTGCCAAAGATAGCTCAGCAGGCACTGAGGTGCCAAAACAAGTGTGGTGCGTTTGATCAAAAATCCCGCTTCTTTTCATTGTGGAGTAAACGAAACATCTATGAGTTCTCTTTCCTTTCTCGTTTTCAGTGTAAAATAGGTGCTCGGGTTGAGCTGTTTAGGGAAGGGGCTGTACACGGAACGTTCTTGTTCCGATCAAAGTTTTTGCTTTGATCATGGAGCAAAGAAAACAGAATAGTATTTGATGTTGACTAATGTTCCTCCTTATGATTAAATCAAAAACAGTTGTGTTCAGCAAGTTAAATATAAACACCAAACGGCTGTGGATTTGATAAGAAAGCACCGTCACCAAATAACTACGCGCCGCTGCTACAGGAAGTAGAAGCTGGTTAGGACTGCTGGCATATTTATCATTCCATCTACACAATTTGGGGGGAAATGTCACCAACCATATGCTTTGTGGCATGTAGTGGGGCTGTTTCAAGAGCATATTTTGGCAGAGGTTTGCATTAACAGACTTCACTATGTGAATGTGATTTAGCTCACAGAGAGCAGCAGATAGAAGCAAATGCCTTTCTGTCACCCCTGTGGCCCACTAGTTCAATTTAGAGACAGCAGGGATAAACTCTATCAGGAAAACATGTTTCAGAGGCTCCACATGCACAGGGTGCCATCTTTGTTTGGAAAGGTCTCTCTTTGTACCCGGAACCTTGGTACTTTCTCACCCGATTCTGAATGTCTTCCTGTTCACATTCAACGTCCTTTTAATGCTTTTCTTTTCGGAATCTTCTCGCACGTTTGGAAAATCATTCTTTCAATGCCTCTGTCAAACGCCGCATGATTTCATGTTTTTAGCCGCATTGTTTTGTCGCTTGGGCTTTCTTAGGTCTTCGTGGTAAGCTGTGATTTGTTTAAAGAGAATTTTCCCTTTTCATTTCATCAGTGTGGCTTTCTCTCATAGCCCTGAGACTAAACTCCAGGGAATTACCTGTGCGGAAGCTCAAATCTAGATTTAAAAATCCAATAAAAATGGGCTGGCAAGATTTCCAAGCTCTACTCTGCCTCTGATTACTTCCTATAGTGCCTTTTAGCAGAAAATGGTAAAAAAAAAAGACTGAAGAAAAACAGATATAAGATTTAAAGCAACATACACACTATGTCTTCAATATTTGATTGGTCACGCATAAGCAGCGGGAACCTAAATCTGAAAGCTTTATGCTCATGTCTTCACCCCTCTGTTCCCGCCCATAACCAGAGAGCTGTGCTCAGGGTGCGGGGGAGAGCAGAAGGTGGTGGCCCTGCTGTAACGTCGGCCATTTCCAGTTGGTCCGCAGCTGCTGCAGTGACAGTGGCCTGCAGTTTAATTAGTCACTTCAGCACAGATACAAAATGAGACTCATAAAACATGAGCTCTCCAGGCCCGCAGCAGTGCATAAGTCTTCCTTTTCACCTCACCCCATTGTAAATCAGTGAAAAGTCCTCTGCATTTCCCAATGAATTCTAATCGCAAGCCACGGTCTGCTTAACATGAGCACGCTTGGTAAGGCTCGCGCACGGTGCACTGCTGTTCGCCAAACGTTAAACGCAGGCATATGCGGGATGCGTAAAAGTAGGGTTTCTCTAACCTTTTAAAACTGAAAAATATTTTACGTAATTTTAAATACGTACTCCAGAAAAGTTTAATTTGTATTTAAGCACAAAACAACTTTCTCAACAAGAGCTACTCTTTGCGTCAAATTAAATGTTGTAATGTGATATGTTTTGGAGATACCTGGTTTGCTTCAAGGCTCAAAACTCTGTCAATTAAAAAAATAAGAAATATATGTTGAAATCTCAGCTGCTTGTTCACAATTCTGAAATTCTCCACAGGCCCCCTGGCTATTTGTGATGGCCTCCCAGGAGGTCCACAGACCCAATTTTGAGAAACACTGCGGTAAAGGTCTGAGGTTCTTAAATGAGGCCCAAAATACACATTATGAAATGCCAGAGGTGAAGAAGCACCAGCACTTTCATTATTATCCTCTAAGAACAAAGTTATGTGGCAGCCAATTGGTGGCCTCTGAGCGGTGTGAGGTCAGTGAGGGGCGGAGCATTAAGGTGTGAGGACTGTGTGTTTTTGTCAACACACCTTAAACAGTAAACCTACACTTCTCAATATGCACTTCATAGCCAATCAAGGATGTTTCATTGATTCATAATCGGCAAGCGTTTGACGCAAGGGTAACTTTTACGTTTTTAAAACCTGGATGAAAATGTATTTGCCCCCAAATTTTCAGCTCACGGGCTAAGATATTAGTGGCCCTGGACAGCTCATTTATCTGGTAAAGTGAGGCATGAGAAAGGGGTTGGCTGAATGGGAGGGGGCGACACTGTTTTAGAGGATGGAATGTGACAGAGCTCCTCTGCTGTGTTCATTTCTAGTCTCATGCTAATTAGCACTGGGAACTGGCTTAAAGAGGCATAAGAGATGACCTCTGGTGCAGCATGATGCAATGGAGAGCATTCTCACTCTATATTAATGCAGAAACCTCTGTCTCGTATCAAAGCAACATCTTAGTAGACCGTGTCATCCTGCTGGGCTAGATCTGTTGGCTTGCTGGAGGCACAAACAGGTTTATCAAAAGACCCTGTTTGCATGCAGTCGTTGGCATATACACACCTTCATTTATTTAATGGGCTAGGCAGGCTAATTAGATATGTGCTCCCAAGAGAGCCATAGATATTGTTAAAGACGTTTGGCGGGATTAAATTATTATAAACGTCTGGCATGAGATGTGTTGATGGAGATCAAAGGGGGTTCTGATGTTTGAATGGCTGGTCAATCATTGAAGGTTTGTCAAGTTAGTGTTTTAGCTGAAAATAGTGTGATAAATGAAAAGTTGATTTCCACATTGAATGAGTAATATTAAAGGAAAATATAAGTGGGTTCAGTTGATGCACTTAAGTCCACACTCACAAGTCTGCATTCTTCCTTCTAGATTGGTTGCTAGGCACTTCATCAGAAAACTTAGTGCGTAATTAGAACGTGTGCAGGGTTTTTTTTCTCTGCGGTACTCATGTTAAAGGCACATGCTTTGACTATATGAGCCACAGCAGCAACATGCTGACATAAAGCTAATTGGTTTCATATATAAATGTTTAATGGTCATTAATTTTTCCCATAGAGCGAGTTCATTACATCAGCTCTGTCTCACATTCTTTTTTTGTACACACTTTAAAAGGATAGTTACCCAAAAATGTAACAACAACATCTAGCTAAACTTTCCCACAGAATAAAGAAATATGAAAAAGCTTTGAAATGACAAGAAGGTGAATAAACCTATAAGTATATATAAAGTATATATATATATAAAGTTGCTCCGTGTTCCTCTATGATTTGTATTATTAAAACCAGAAAAGACCGGCAACGTCAGTCCCCAAAGTGTCAGCGTTGACTCAGACTGGGGAGGTTTCAACATCAAACCAAACTGTGTTTGAATATGTGATAGTCTGTGTCATTTGCTATTTACACATTTACAAAATATGTGAAACACAAGATTATGTGAAAGCTGTCAGAATCTGATAGGTGTTTTCTGTTCTAAAAATTCCATTTTCTGGTGCCGTCGGGCAAAGTGTTGATTTGAATTAGAACAGCTGTGTATGAATAGGAAAGATGACTAATATGACTTTACTTGAAACAGAATAGCATCATTTGGCAACCATTCCAGGGAACCTCACAGCGAATTCCCAACCGACCCTGTGACAACAGCACAAGGTGCTTTAATTTGTTTTTGTTTGTTTTTTCTCTGTGACGCAGATTCAAGAGCAGATGGAGTGCCACAGAAAATTGATCATGCCGTCATTGGAGGCGTTGTTGCTGTGGTTGTGTTCGCCATGCTTTGTCTTCTGATCATCCTCGGCCGATACTTCGCAAGACACAAAGGTAAATCAAATACAGGGCTGTGACTGGGCAGATTTTGGCTTGTGTTTTATCTTGAAATGACAAATGTTCAGTGTTCCTGTATTAAGGTAGGGGTGGGAATGTCAATATAATATTATATCCATATATTGTAAATGTATTATGTTTGTTATTCAAAACAAAGGTAAATTGCAATTTACTGTTTCTTTTTAATCTGCATTGGACTAAATTCTCATAGGTGTATTGAGTTTCAGAACAAACACAATTTGATAAAAAAAGCATAAATCATAAGAGCATTGTAAGTCACGTTTGTTCTATCAAATGCATAAATGTCAATGCTACAGGTAGACTTTCTCTGAGTGGTGGTCAGTATCCCCTTTTCCCAAAAATATTTATGTTAAAAATTTTAAAGGGAAAGTTTTACCCCAAACTGGAAATGTTTTCATTATTTACTCATCCTCATATCATTCAAAACTCGTATGACTTACTTTCTTCTAGAGCACACAAAAGGTTTTCCATATAATGAAAGTGAATGAGGACTGAGGCTGTCAAGCTTTCAAAAAAGAAACAGCATGAAAGCGGTCCAAAGTCTCTTGAAGTCCTACGATAGCTTTATGTGAAGAACGAGCCCCTCATTCACGAATCAGACATCAGTACTTCTCATGAATGCGAGGAAAGGGAAGAAGCTCAAGTGGATATCAAGATATTTAGTGAATAATGACTGTTCCTCACACAGAGCTTTTCAGAACTTCAGGAGAGTCATTTTGGAGCTTGAGAGCCCCAGTCCCCATTGACTTTAATAGCAAAGAGTGGTGAGGATTTTATTCAAAAATTAACCTTCTGTGTTTTAGGGGGGGAAAAGTCATAATTGTCTGGAAAATGTCAGGCTGTGTTAACAACAACTAAATTTTAGTATTTGGGTGAACTTTTCCATTAACCAAATAAATATCAATACCGTGTTGTGTCAAAAGTAAAAATATTGCAATACTAAAAATGGATTTTTTTCCGTCTCACCTATTTTAAAGGTACTTACTTTACCCACGAAGCCAAAGGAGCGGACGACGCAGCGGACGCCGACACCGCCATCATCAACGCAGAGGGTGGGCACAACAACTCAGACGACAAAAAGGAATACTACATTTAAGTCTGACTGGACCTGCTTGCTTCCTGTGCTGAACAGCAAACTGTGGACTGCTGGGTTGGAAGGTGGGGGGTTGTGGGATTCAATCAGGCTGGATTCACACCTACGCAGCTGATGAGACGACGATGAAGGTGCTGCCATCAGTACGGACGGGGTGTGGGATGGCTGAGCACAAGGAGAGCTCAATTTTAGACTGCTTCACCATCCGACACCTCCCGCTGGGACCGGTTTTGTTCAGTTTAAACATTTGCTACAAATTTTGTGCCTTGTTCTGTTGTTACTGAAGTACCCACGTTTATCAGGGTACCCACAAGCTTCATACCCTCTCTCAAAAGGTTCAAACCCACAATTTGTTTTTTTTTATGTATTCATTTTTGTTTTAATTGCCAGCGCATCAGTACTTTTTAAAGCTCTCGCTCTCTCACTGTTCCGTCTGCAGATCTGAACACAAAGTTTAAATGTAAGCTAGAAAACGATCGCTTGGGTTGTTGGATTGGTTCCAAGTAATTTGTTTGGCAAATTACCTGTTGTTCTTTTCAGTCCCTCAGAAAATGAGTTAAATATGGCAGTAGAATGGTAACTTTTTTGGTTGTTGTTGTGACCCACAGTTACAGAGCATTCAGAAGCATCATTTATTAGATAAACTGTATGTGATTCTAATGGGCCTGTGTTAAATCTCATTCTGTCTTGTATTGCGTCCTCCATACCTGCCTCACTCACCTATGAAATAAAACCACAATCACATCCAAACATTAAAAATGAATGCCAAAGCAAACAGCTAAATGGCTTCTGGTTCAGCTGTATGAGAAAATGATCAAAAAAGATGCTCCCTTATATTAGATATAACAGTGTAAAATAGTTTTCATTTTTAGCCTCTTCTCATTAAATGGAGTCAGTCTGAGGTTGAGGTCAATGAGGTAATGCTTCTGTGCGCTTTTCATAGTACAACAGTTCTAACTAAATGAAACAGATCAAGCCTGTATGTAAGCCATACTCAAGAGTGTTTAGCCCTCCTACACTGTTTAGTTAGCTGAGCTTTTATTCTCGATTCCTTCTATATAGCTCATTTGTCGAAATCTGACTGAATGTAATAACTCTACAATAACGTAATAGTTGATAAATGTGTGCCAGTTATGTCCTTAATGTTCTGTTCTATCGTCTCTGTTCGGCAACACAATTTATTTTAATGTGATATGTGTGCATTTGTGTGAGGGAGAATGCAAGGATGACTATTACGTTCTGTCATTTATAAATGTATTACAAATATATATATATAGAACTTGAAATTATTACATTATTGTAGAGTTAGTATAGTTGAGTTATGACACTATTAGTCTTACCAGACATTGTTTATCTCATCTTGGGCCTTCATGCATCGTCCTAGAGAGTAGGACAGATACACATTGTATGTGATTAACTATATTGAGGTTGTATAGGGACATTTTGAAGTTATGGTGAGATTACGGTTAACATTGTAAAATTCTTGTGACAGCACATTGTTTGGTCATAGCGTTTACTTGAATTTGTGTATTATGGAGTGCTACTTTTTTTTTGTTTGTTTGTTTTTCGTATAACGGTGTTATTTCTGATCCTTATCTGATGGGAAACCATTACTTAGATTTGAACATGCTTATAAATTATGGTATGTTTGTGCAAGGCTAGCTGATGCCATTCTTTATATTTGGTTATACAGAACGAAACTTCTGTTCTGAGTGTCATTGTGTGGTGTACAGAGTTATGTGGTTTTATACAGCAGCAGTAGATTTATTTAAACGTCTCACGTACAATGCCTACGTAACTAAGTTGATTTAGTGCGTAATGGAACTAAGACCCCAAAAATGTAGTCAAACTAGACTATCATTTGAAACTTTGGCACCAAATAAATACCTTTAAAAACGAACATTCTCACTGTGTGCCCCCAAATAACATACCAAACATGAAAACTTAAAGGTCATGTATAAATCTGTACAATGTTACTCATTTAATGTATTTTAGACATGAAGCTATTTTTGACTTTTATAAACATGTCAAATAAGGAATGAGGGCTACAGTCAAACGGTCACACAACAGTGAATTCTTTATGGTGTAGCGTCTGCACCCCAAAGAATCTTCCCAGTACACAAGCAATGTGAGCCCCTCCCATAGCTGACTGAAAGCAACCACACAGCCATAACACTCTATACATATCTTCTGCATTTTTAATGGTAAGAGATCTAAAACTGCCCAAATCTGGAATAAAAGCATTAACACTTTAAGTGTAGGTTTAATTTCCCCCTGTCTCAGGTCTTTGATTTTATGTTGTTTTGCATCTCAGGTAGAATGCAAATGTGATGCCCCATAAAACATAGAACTTAAGTTAACAAACATAACAGAGTAGAGCATGTTCTATTCGACATGTTTTATCTGTGTTTTAAATGCTGTGCACTGTGTAAATGTTTATATTACGTTGTATGGATATGTCACAGCAAACCATAGGTTTATTTAATGAAAATATAAAAAAATGAATCTTAGAACACGTTTATGAATTTCTCATTTTTAGGCAACTTGTCCTTCATTGTTTCCATACGTTTTATGTTAAATAGTTTGTCTCATCTCTGTAGTTTGTATTCCTGTGTAATTAAAAGTATTTACATGTTCCCGACAACACTTTGTATTTGACCATGAAAAAAACATTTTTACAGAAATGGAGCAGTACTGTCTTAATAAAAGAAGTATTAATGTTCAAACAACAGTTGAAATCTGTCTTATACATTTACTGAAAATCATAACTCGCTGTACTTGCTAATTAGCACTGCCCAAAACACAGAAACACATGGTGTGAGCTACTTTATTTAGAAGCAGTAAATTCCTGCTTCAAATCGTCGCTTAAATGCTCCCATTTGTCACACTGAGGATACGTTACCTGATAGCACATTTTATCAAGATTCGTGGTTTGGCAGCGCTGTAAACATATGTTGTGAAATTCAGTGCCAAAACTCATTACAATAAGTGAAACGAAAAGCAGAAAACAGCAGTAACAGCAGTGTATTTTGGTGTGTGTGGAACAGGGAGACGTTTCCGTGTGACGTTGCACTTTTGGAGACTTTATGATAAACAAAAATCTGTATTCAAATATTTATCCAGCTAATCCAGTTATTAGCGGCCCTTGCTAAAGCAAGCATGACTGCTGTTACTGTTCAGCAGTGACGCGCCATCAGTTCTCCAAAATATCAGACTGATGATTTTACCTGATGAAGGAAATAAAGTGTCTGATGATTTGATTTAAACTGTAAAGCTCTACTCTTACTGCATTTAAAAACGGTAAAATCTTTATTTTCTCTATACTCACATGGACTTCTTAATTAATTAACAGTGTATTTGAAAAAAAGTGTAAACATCTGTTTAAAGAACACAAAGGCACCCATGAGGGGGTTAATAATATATCTCACAGGGGACTCTGAGGTTATGAATATATCTCACAGTTGCAGTTTGTGTTCATATATGAAGTTACTCTCGGTAGGTTCACTGATTGGCTATTAATTCTTAAGCAGGTTAGGTCAGCTTATATTATGTGATAAATATTCTCCTGGGTACAATATATATATGGTCTTAATAGAAGGGCCATACACATGATTCAGGGTCAAAATCTATATATATATGGAAGTATATGCAAGACATTCGTACTGTAGGCAAATAATGTTTTGTTTGTTTAGGCATTCCAACCAGCCTGACATGACAATATAGGGTCAACCAATGGCACCCCAATGATTTGGGATTGAATTGGGAATCTGTTCGGCTGACCGTGAGTGTTAGGGAGCCTTGTTTTTGCTATTCCTATGCTAGTGACACAAAAATGACACACTGAACATTACAGTTTATAAGGTGTTTTATGTATATTTTTAAAACATTGAAATGATACTTTTAGCTTCAGTTTAGTACAATGCCATCACACAACACACCGTAAAAACAATTTATGATTGTTCATATCACTATAACAGATTTATAGTTTTATAGTTTAACTCATTCTGTTTTTTTTGGGTTGACCTACCCTGTTCTGTAAGCCATCACAGCACAAAAGTCCCAACAGATTGTTGTACCCTAACAGAGGAGTGCAATATTCTGCCCTGTTTGGGCACAGAGGGTTAATG
The DNA here is from genome assembly GCA_036877575.1 of Botia almorhae. Taxonomy (NCBI): domain Eukaryota; kingdom Metazoa; phylum Chordata; class Actinopteri; order Cypriniformes; family Botiidae; genus Botia; species Botia almorhae. Next base: position 104,651 of record JAZGTJ010000259.1, read on the forward strand.
TTTACTTTTAAGTGTGTGAGGAGCTTAGCTGGGGGTGTGCTGCAGTATCGCCCCTGACCCGCATTCTTAGATGAAGCAGGCGGCAAATAAATATCTTCATCGCTGTCACTGGCTGTGTGTCTAAAGCTTGATCTTTCCCGTGGCAGCTGTCAATGGAAGAGACGGCCCGCTTCGGTGCAGTGGAAATATAAAGCAGCGCAGTTTGACACTGAGTCATCTCTGTTTGTGGTGAGCCACAAAATATCTAGAGAAGGTGAACTCCAAAACTGCAGCGCAATTATTGATGCTTGGGGTCACAACATGCAGGCTAGGCAGACTAACACCCGACTGACCTTCAGACTAACCACAGGAATCACGTCTGGGGTCCAATGGCAGGTTCTCCTAGCCCACAAGGCTCCCCGATACGTCCATATGTCAAAACCTGCGGAGGTACCAAAAATAATCTTTGATAAATGGCCAACATGACATTAACCAATGCAAGCATTAGTCTCATACATCATGCTCGGACAATGTCCCCTGCAGGCATGTTTTATGTTTTAGACACAAGGCAGTATTACTAAGCTGTAAATGTCATGTTTGACTGCGCAGTTTATCAGTGGTCTGCTTTTTTCAAAGAGCGCTAGTTTTGATAGAATGTGGAATTGATTTTATTAAAAAGCTCGTAACCGATCTTTACCAACAGTTTTCTCTGTGTGTGACTCAATCTGGCGGAAAGCCGTGTAAAATGTTTCAGTCCACACAAACAGCTCTGGCTAAAGAAGGCACTGGCATTTTTTAGCCAAGACTGACAAATCCACGTCACCTACCACAACACTATTGTTTGAAACTTTCTTACTGGCGGAATCAAATGACACGACACTTCAATTAACTCTCTTATCTTTTAACCATCTTACTTGGTATTGTTAAAGTCTAATTAGTTTTCAAATTAATTAAGGTTTTTAATGAAGTATACTTGCCTACACAAGAAAAAAAAGATTTACCACCTATATAAAGATAGCTTTGTAACAGTGTGTAGTCATGCATTTTCTTTGTGCTATAAACTTGTGGGTATTATTGCATTTTTTGTTTGTAAGATGGTGAAAGGGTTTTCTATTATAATCTTAACTTTTTCTAATGCATTCTTCATGAAAACTGAGCTATTTCAGTTTAGGAATCAACATGACATGAATTTAATTCACATCATCTCACCTTGAGTCAAAAGTCTAATTACAAAAACACCTGTCTAACAAGTTGTTTCCATGGTAACGGTAAAAGCCTATTTTATATAAAGAACATTTAAATGTTATTTTTGGAATATTTCTTGGGGAAGCAATTGAAGATGAGAAATCCACTCGGAGGTCACTCGGAGTCCACCCCGCTCCACTAAACACTGAACTTAACTGAACTATATATTTTTTCTAGGCAATAATGGTAGAAAAGTGTTTAACAGCTTTTTTGCAGCTAAAACTTATGACTTATATGTATGTGCCTATACAAAAATTGACTTTTAAAAACTTTTGAGAACACCCTGAGAAATATTCACTGGAGTTAAAAGTGACAACTAGCCCCGGGCTCCCCTATAGTTAGTGTTTCCAGTCCGTATAGTAGGATTATCCGGAGTCTCTTCAGCAACTAAAAGAGTCATAACAAAAGAGCTCTAAACTCTCCGCCGACATCCCAGCGACAGTGACGTTAAGATTTCTGTAACCAGTCGACCAATGATTTAAAAATACTAAAAGCAATTGATATTTAATAGACGGATCTGACATTCTGCCAATTAACAATACGCGCTTTAGGATATTTAATGTTCGCGAGGGAATCGGGATTTAGGTCTTGTACACTGTAACCCATTTGCAAGTGCACTGACTGCTGTTTTACCCCCAAGAGCTTTGCTTTATCTCAACCCATCTTGACAGAAACTGTCCTTGATGTGACACCAGAGATTGAACGCGCACAGTGAACGTTTCCTACAGCAGATGTTACCGCGACAACTATTGCTTCTCTATAGCTGAGTGCACAGTGATTACCGCTTTGGCCATCTTATTTCTCTCTATTTCTCACTGCACATCACCTCTTCCTCTGGACAATCACAGGACAGGAAAATAAAACGCTTTAGCCCCGAGTGGCCTGATAGATGCCGGACGGATCGTGCAAGTCACTTTTTTTGATCTGTTAGCCGCAGTGGGACTGAAGAAACAGATGCTATTTTCATATCTCATCTGGAAAACAGAAACTTCAGTGGCCGCTTCAGTATGGTGATTGTTTATTAATGCTTCCCCCATATGAAGTTTAGGGATCATTCCTGTCATGCATTTAAATAAAGTATTTCAATAAAAGATTATACTAACACTCAAATATATGCTCTGGTCAAAATCATTTCAATGTATAACTTTATATTATTCACGCATATTATTCACAATTGTTATAACATCATACATACTTTCTATTAATACGGAATGATGGAACGTTTTAAAGTGACACCAGAAACCATTCTCATCATGCTCAACTCATGCAAAAGTAGTAAAAGTATTTATCATTTATCAAGTATTATCAATTCCATCATTACAAATTATGAATTTAGTATTTTATCCTGTATATATATTACATTGCAATAAATAGTAAATCTGACACTGAAGGTCAGATTTTTGTCTTAATTTGTGTTGCTGGTGTTAATTAAAATTGCAACAATGAACATTAATTTTGTTTAAGGGCTAAATGTTAGAAATATTCAAAACCTCTGGTAGAAATGGGCATAATTTACCCATTATGCCACAACTTTTTGGCAGGCAGCGCTCAACCCTGGCATAGAGAGATATCAGTGGACATCTGGCTAGATGGCCGGAATGGACACGACACAGAATATAAATATTCACGTCTGCTCTTCCCCTACCTATTGTATTATTATACTCTCCATAAACAATGCAGATAAGTAGCTTTCAGAGGTTTGTCAGCTTAAATCTATTTTTCCTGATAGATTTTTGCTCCTGGTGTCAAGACAAATCAGACCCCTACATTTGCGGTTATTCCACCGGGGGTAAAAATGAGAATCAGAGCTCCGCTCCTCATAGATAATCAAGCCATCAGCATGCCGACCCCAAGCCAGAGGTACAATCTCACATGTATAATCAGGGTGAAATGTGTGTGTTCAGCAGACAGCAACAGGCACATCTTTCCTTCCAGACCTCACTTTTTACATTTCTTGTTTTTTAGTCCCATCATCGTGTGTTTGAGAGCTTCAGTGATGTTGGCCAAACTTTAGCCCTGCTCACTTCAGAGAGATTCTATGCTGCTCCATTTAACACTAATGACAGAACAGCAGCAAAGAGCATAGGTGAGGCTTTGTCTTTTTAACTGTCTGTCAGCGCTGGCTTGGTCGCTTGAGGGCATATTAATAAAAGGACTATTTGAACTCTGAGGGCACTGGTGCTAGTTTTTTGATAACTGTGTTATTTTATAGGTAAATGGATAATCATTTTGAGTGCTCTTTTATCAGTCTTTATGGAAACTGAATGGATTTACATGGTTTCTGTCTTAATTTACAAGTTCAGGGCACACTTGTCATCTTCCCCTAGTCTGTGCTAACAGAGCTCTTTAGCTGCCGTAGTTAAACAATACAGCACTCAAACAAAATAAAAATTAGAGTTTGGTCTTTTAATCCATGTCTATTAGCTTTGAAGCAAATAATATGCTAATGCAAGGGATTTCAATCCAGCTCCTGAAGTCCTGCAGAGTTTAGCTTCAACCCTAATCAAACACACCTGAACCAGAAAATCAAGGTTTGGATTAGCTGTTTGGAATAGGATTGAACGGAATGGAATTGATTGGATTAAAAACTTCTGTACTAGTCTACTCTTAGAAGTTGATCAAATGACCCTAGCAGTCTTTTCAGGCAGTCACTTCACAGAAAATGAAGTGAATGAGTCATCTTGCACTACACAGACTGTTGTCCAATCACAAACTAATCCTAAAATGGAATAAGAATGTCCCTCTCATCTGCAACTGATACTAAACTAATCATGTTTTATTGCTGTGACATACAGTAACTATATCTTGTAGCTATCTGCTATCTAACAGAGACATTCTGACAGACATCTCAACAGTAAATATGTCAACACAAGAAAAGAAAATGGTGCTTGTCAAATAATTTCACGGGATTTTTGCACAACACGCATCTAATATCTATTATAATATATTGTTTGCCTCTCTCATATGTGAAATTGTGGTTGATTGGTGTTGTGGAGTTTGGTATTAACAAAGGCGTAGACACAAGATCCTTTGTTTGCTTGCAGAATTAGCCTGATAAGATGATGAAAACAAGTTTCAAAGATTTACCAAACAAACTTCCGCAAGCAGCATGAACACAACACAGCATACACAAGCACTGATGCCACTCCAACATTCAGCTTTCAATACCGCATGTTTGTGCTAACTGTGACCTGAAGCATTACAAAACCATCAACACACCAGGAAACCGAGGCCATGCATTTCCCCAGAGTCCTTAATATGACAAGATTTCCCCAAATAAGCTTCTCAGTGCTCAGATTTCCCTAAATGATACTGGCAGAGGAAAAAACAACTTCTAAATCATCGAGTTGTCTTGTGTTTTGATCATTAGAAATACATAATGAGATAATTTATGATATAAAGTGAAGGGCAAGTTGACATAAAGTAAACAAGATTCTGGCCGGTTGCATGTAAATTCCGTAAGGCAAGACATTGATCAGAGATAAGCACAATTAAAATTCAGTTTTAAAATGCAGGGTTTTCAAGTAATAAAATGAAATAAACATTCTGAATTATCAAACAACCTCAGTTAACAAGTTAAAAAACAACATTAACAATTGTACCTAAGATTTCCAATACAGTATTATTTTGGCACACATACAGACCTTTCATATTTTAACATTTAAATGTCGTAACTACAAGAGTACATTTTTATGCATTTAATGCATCATTCATCAAAATGTGAATTATTCACTTTTAGAATTATAATTGAATGAATATGATTTATTTAATCTTTACAGCAAAAACACCACTGACACGCGGTGATATCTCATTTCAGTGTCTGTGCTGTTTCGTTTGCTTTCAAATAAGTACTGCAGTGTCAGATTGAGTATTCGTATAAAAAAACATTATGGACAGATTCTAAAGCAAAATTATGCCAAGTTATAGTCATCAGCTGTCATCTTACAACACAGACCAAGCCAGAACACTTTTCTCTGGACAAAGGTGCTGTCGTGTCTCTTTGAGACCAATTTGCATCCTATCACCATTATGATACCAAGAAATATTAGGAATGGTGGACAATTTGTCATTCTGGGTTGATGTGAGAAGGGAGGGTGATGGTTACTGAGAAGAGAGATCCTCATGTATCCATAGTCCCTGATGATCACATAACTAGAAATATATAAGCAAACCTTTATATATGTAAACCGTGCACTGTGTTTAGGTTTTCTTATAAAACTATATATCTGTTGAAATGCTTACATGCATAAAATAACATTAGCATGGTTTTGCGCATGAATGTATAAAATTGTACATGAATGTATAAAATATGATTTCTAAAGGAACAGTTCTGATAAGTGAAAATTCTGTCCTTATTTACTCATCCTCGTCTTGTTCCAAACCTCCATGCTGCATGCTATGTTTCATGTGGAAAAGTAGAAATTGTTATGCTGCTCAAGCTGTACAAGGACACTATAGCGACTAGGGGATGGTAAGCTCCCGAAAAGTCTCACTGCAAAGCAGGGCCCCTGAAAGCTTGTCCCATATCCCCCGTGAATTATCCTACTGCTGACCGTGATAAGATGGGAAGGAAGCTTGTTGAAAGCTGCACTTGATCAAATTGATTAGTGTTAATGGACAGAGGGCCACATGGCTTCCGAACCATCCAAAAAGCTCCATGAAAATGGGAGAAAAGGCATGTCTAATGGACAGATAGGGCGGCATGAGGAGGAGCTGAACACTGCGCGGCATTCATTTTTGTTTAGACACTGCAGGCACAATTCTTCTATAGTGCCAAGTTATTACAAGCTTAGCTCATACTGCCACAGGAAGTGCAAACACTACTCCATGCTGTAGATTTACTGTATAAGTTCAGCTAACATAAGCAAGCCACCCAAGGGCAAATGCTCTTTATTTGATCAAAGCGTTTGTTTTGATATGTGATTGTACCTTTAAGAATTTTCTTTGTGGTTGAGTTATTGATAGTGTTGTTTGTAGACCCAGACTGGTCATATCTGCACACAGAGCCTCTGCACAGTGAGGATGAGAGTATATCAGTAGGTTCGCTATCCTAGGCATCTGCTGTTGGCTCTAGATCTCCCCACAAAGCAGATTTCTACAGCTGTTAGTGGCATTCATATAGCAATACTCTAGTTTTACAACATGTATTACTACTATTCAAAATCACTATTTTTATTGCCGCTTATAACCACTTTGACGCACAAGCAATGTAACAAGATTTAACAGTGTGTTGATGGTTTTTTAGGCCATTCCACAAAATTATTTAAGGCTGAAAATTACACAGGAAGAAGGTCTATGGTTTTAACCACAGTCTAACATTGTGTGCATTTGTGGTTTGGGTAAGTAACATTTACACTTCCTAATGTCACACAAGCTCACAGTTAGTCAAATCAGATGAGTGAACATGGCACCAATCAAATCATACCTTTTCGCTCAGCAATGCATGCTTATTTAATACAACATGGTGTATTAGGAGTTCCACACCATGCTGCTGGTGATGCGCTTTCTTTAACTTCAGGCTCCTATGAATTATTTTGCTGCAGCCTTCAGATGCATCAAAATTGCAGCTGGCCGGTTTCTGGATGGAAGTGCACATTGAATGTAAAGATTAGATTGGCGCTCTTGGGCAAGCCAATTCTATCATGCTTTTATTTTTTAGTCAAGAATATCATTGCTTTTGTTTAATACGTTAGCTATTACTTTGTAATTAAATTTATACAGTATACCTAAGAAGAAACTTTTTTCAAATACAAAATATTTAACATTATTTATATTACATATCACGTGACGCAATGCAGTAACAAACCTAACGGTCATTTTTTCTAGACGGCAATGGGTAACGATGGTAAATGCAAACAAAATACAACTAAATGTACATTCGTACAAAGCTGTATTAGCTAATAAATAGACTTACCTACTGTTGAAAGAAGGGACGCTTGCCATTGATTTGGTTGTCGACGCAAAATGCAGTAAAGCAGATCAAAACAATTTCGCTGGCGCTAACACGGACTGGCTGCGTGACATGCCTTTACCTGAAAAACGTTAAGATAACTAATAAAGGTAAGAGGAAATATGGAATAGGCTACAGAAATATATTTTAAGATATTTTTTCTTACTAATACTACAATACAGTTTGGGTTCGACTCACTCGGTGTGTTTTGGTTGACACACAAACTAGTGTTGGAACTATCTAATACAGTATCAAATAATTCGCCAGGCTTCAGTGTACGTCAGGCCAGCGTCTCAATTTTTCATGTCAACAATTCTGACACCCCAGAATCCAAAACTCATAAAACTTTGGACAATGTACTGAAAAAAAAGAGATCTTGCCGAAATAATAATTGTATTGCATCAGAAACCTAGGGCTTAAAAACCTTTGATCTGGCTTCCCATTAGTTTATACGGAAACTTGCAATGCAAGAACGTCATTAAATAAATCCTCAATACTACAGTGCCCTCTGCCGTTCACTGCTGGAGACATCTGCAGGGGACTAGAAATACAATACCCCGTGTGAGTCGTTAATATTAATGATTAATAAGAAATGCATTAAAATGTAACAATAACAAGGGTATATAGTGATGTAACTTCCTGACATGAAGAGGCATCTTATAAAGCTTTATGGAACTACTTGTGGAGATGGCTTGCAATAAATCTTGGAGCAACAGTTGGGTAATTAAAGACAGCAAAATATCTTCATATGTTAGAATTTAAGAATTACTTTCCAGGCTTTTTTCAAGAAACAGAACATAATGATCCAAGCACTAATTACATTAGGTACAACAAGCATGCATGTCATGATTTTGAATAAATAACTTTAATGAGAGAAAAAGCAAAGTCAACATAAAAAATGCTTAAAATCAAGTAGAAACAATACACTTGTTCAAAATCTACAACAGCAGTTCATCAGACCAGTACCTGTCTTGGTTACTGCAGCTCAACTGAACCTGCTGGTTTAATTTATAAACCAACAGGTTTCACAGGCCACCTACATTTTTATCACAAAAATGGGAAAATGATCATGTCTAAAGTGTCTGTTACATAAAAACCCAGACCAGCTATAAAGTGCATGATTATAAAATGCAGGGAAGAAAATACTGGGGATTCAACAGCAACACATCCCCATTGTATGACCTTTCATAATTACTTTCGTCTGAAGTCAGATCACATATGCTGATGTCGCTGACATATATAACTATGTTTGGATTCCACAGTGATGGTAATACATAACTACACTCTTTATCCAAAAACACAAGGCAGTGGCACCTATATATTGCACTTTTTGAAAGTCATTGTTAATTTCTTAAAAAAAATGTTTGCAACCCGACCATTAATAACCAAATAACAAAACTTAACACCACACACTTCAACAGATCAAAGCAGCAATAAAGCCACAATTACCAGATACCACAATCTAGGAGTAATTTCTGAATATTAATGCAGTGTTTGTTTAAGCTTCTGAACTCTATTAATATATAGAGTATACAGTGCAAACAGTGATTGAAACCCTTCAGTGAACATTTAAAGCGTTTTTTTTAGACTTTTATTTTGAAACTTGAAATATTATTTGTCTCTATTAGTTAACAATAGAAAACCACTGCCCTGCAGGGGTTATATTTTCTGTTAATATATTTCTTTTTCATTATATAATAGATCTCTTAATCAGTATAGATCTTCACCTCAGGCCTGAGTTCTGTCTGATTAAAACCTGCATGGCCCACGGCAGTGGGGTACAGTCTGGGATTATGGGGTGGCATGCAGCCATAGTTGGGGTAAATGCCAGAACCTGCTCGACTGGTCTTAGGGACCCTTGACTGTACAGATATATAGCCATCTGTATAGCCATCTGAGTAGCCTGAGCGAGATGGCACATACATGCTGCGGGTTCTTGGCCTTCTTTGGGAGGAAAAGGACTGTCTGTGGTCCCGCTCTAGGGTTATTCTGGCTTGGCAAGGTGGATGACGAGTTTTCACACTCTGTGATCTCTTAGATCTCTGAGATTCCCTGCCCAGTGCACGAGTGTACTGGTAGTCCTCTTTGGAGGAGTTTCTGAGAGTGTTATATGCCAGCCTGTCCTGGTTTGGGTGTGTGATACAGAAGCCATCACTGGATCCAGTGTATTTAAAGTCAGGGCAGCTGTATTCCTTATGAAGGGACAGGTTACGTGGCAGTACTGTGGACTCAAGCCTGTGTTGTGTATAGTTGTGCATAGATCGGCTCTGCTTCATAAGAGATTTGGCTCCCTGCCCACCATAGTGGTCTGACTGATAAGGTGCAGGCATATTGCGATTGGAAAGTGGGTGATCTGGGGAGTAATGAGACACCATGGTAACCCTGTACTTCCCATCAGACCCTTCAGTTGAAATTAGCATCTCTTTTCCAGAGTCTGATCTGCTCCTAGAGTGCATTGTCTCCTGGCACTGACGATTGCCTCTTACAACATGGGGCGAAGGCACAACTGGACCCAACAACCTCTCATTGGCTGTGTTTTCCCGTCTAATCGACTGGCTAAAACGTTGATCAGATAAACCAGAATTTAAAACCTCGTAGAGAAAGGTATTCTTCGCCCTAGGCTGGAGACCAACATCCCTGGTCATGAAGTCAGACTCACTGTTTAGTGGCAAGTTTTGTAAAGGCTTGTGGTAGTTCTCAGTGCCTCTCATCACTTTTGATGGACAAGAAGGTTTCCTGACAGTGTAGGAGAGAGTGTATCCATGACTATTTTCTCTGTGTTGATCCACTTTATTATATCGAGCCTCTGAATAAGGGCTGTACCTATACCGAACTTTCCCATCTTCAAAGTAGGGCTGGATGTCTGACGGAAGAGGTTTTGGATAAGGCTTGTTTTGGCTGCCTTGACGCTGGGGAAAGTAAAACTTGTCTTCTGGTGGAGCGTGCATGGAACGCACCCTGCGGATAGTGGGATATACCGAGGCTCCATCCAGCGGTGGATACCTTGGACCTCCATGTCTATAAAAACCAACTGAAGAGTTTTCTCCCCTTTGACCTTTATATTTAATAGACTGATGCAGGGATCGTGGAGCAAGAGTATTACAGTAGTTTTTTGAGAGAACTCTGGGATGGGAATGCCCCTCGTCAGGCTGATAAGGCATGCTTTGTCCAACCAGGCTTGACCAGTGTTGGGAATGAGAAGACATTTTGTCTTTGGGTTGGTACTGATAGACTACACTTGCTGGAGGAGTACTTGAGGCATGTGGAAGAACTTCATGCACTGAAGCAGGCATGGCTGTTTCCACCAATATGGCTCGGAAGTTCGCGGCATTAGCCGCCTGTTTGTTGTGTAGTGCATCAATGGCTGACTGACCATCCAAAGATGTTTGTTTTGAGAATCCCTCTGAAGGCTGTAAACTGCCATACACCTCCATCTCAGCATCTTGGCTTAGACCACTACTATCTGTACCCACTCCAACATGGCGGATGTTATCCCCCATAGTTGCGTGGCTCTCTGGAACCTCCTGTATCTCTGAATCTTTATGAGAACAGAAACCCTGAGAGGGCACATGTGTGCAGTGGCTACTAGCCGATGCATCATAACCATCAGAGAAGCTAAGGCCACTCTCACTGCCGTGAAAGGCACAGGTGCTGCGTAGGCTGCCTGCATCAGTCTGGCTTTCAGTAGACATGGTGCTGGAAGGATCAGGGAATGTTCTGTTAGACACATACTGTTCCTCTTTATCAGAGGATGTCTGTAGAGGATGTTGAGGAGGAAACTGAAGTGTGAACAGTGAGTTTTGTTTGTGAATAGGAGAAACAGGCGTAGGGGGCTCAGAGCTCCCACGTTTGCTGAGTCGAGTGGCCTGCTGGGCGGTTTCAACTAGTTCCAGAGCTAGCATACGGGCAGCGCTCTTTACTGCAGGCTGGGAGGTTATGAGAGACACAGACCTCACCAAGCCAGGTGTGCATTCAAATGTCACTGCACCTAGATGAAATAAATACAGAAGCAATGAAGCAGTTTGAAAATGAGATTAAATGTTAGTCTTAATAACACAGAATAACACAAGTTTCTCTTGGTAATATCCTAAGCCACACAACATCTATGTGCGCAAAATTAGAATGACCATTATTCACAAGGTTCTGCATATCGCCTGTCCCTTGCACACTTGCACAGTCTAGCTAATTTAATTATGTTTTCAGCTACCAATAAGTGTTTAGTTCCTTAAGCTCAATTTAACACATTTTGACATTAACATAAGATAAGAAGGAAAAGTCCAGAATCCATTTGGGTCTAGTAATTGGATATCAGTTAGTCTAACAAAAAGAGGTATAATTAGATTTTTTTGATGAATACAAGGCATGTCCTGACCTGATTCTGTTCTTCTGTGCTGCTTGACATCGGCCGGTTTACTTTCCTCCTTGCAGAAACTAGCAGATCGCCGATGACCCTCACTTTTTGAGGACACACTGGGCTTTTTTATGAGAGATGTGATGTCAGATGGACAGGACACTGTCCCACTCTTTGCCACCAAGCTCCTTGTGGTGCCTTCTTGGCCAGTTTTAGCTGGGACTGCTGGCACTTTAGACTGGTTGTAGCTTGTATCTTCCAAACACACTGGGATGAGATCAGGTGGCAGAGAGGGACTAGTAACTTTGTCTAAAGGCTTAGACTCAGCATGGCTGGCTCCTGCCTTCTTGCGACTGCCTCTTTTCTTTCCATCAGATACAGTGGGATCAGTTGGTTGCGTGCTCCGCTTAAAGGCCAGCGGGTCAATGTCTGAAGAGGCTATGCCTATAAACTCAGAATCTGCCCCAGGGTGGGGCGGAGATACAAGAGCAGGCACACAGGAAGATGAGGCAACTGTGTTCTTTTTGTGGTGTCCTCCTCTGAGGCTGAACCGGGAGTCCCCAGTTACTCTACTGTCCGGCAGCTCCTCATTGAATGAGATGGATAAAGCATCACTGGTGGAGAGAGGTCTGCGTGGACGATACACATTTGATACACCTGAAAGAGAATGACATGAAGTTTAGCACAATTATGGATACACAGTGATAACTGTAAAATAATTGGTAGAGAAACAATTGCTGCAAGGTGCTGCAAAAGATTTTAGACATTTTGCTAATTTCACTAAATAGATACAAAGAGGAGAAAGCAAACCCCAATGTGCAAAAAAAATTGACAGGTGGAAGACAAATTTCCTGATTGGCTATAAATAAATAAAAAAAGCATATGCCGCCACTACTTTTTATGACTTTTTTTCTGTTTAAAGACGTTAGAGCTGTCACTGAGATGTGACACCTCAGGACACCCAGTTCCTGTGGTATCTATCAGGTAGCAGGGACACTTTATGGATGTTATTTAAAGAAAGAAAACAGCTGTATAAAAACTAAAAGCACCAGAATATTGATAAGAGTGAAGTGTTAAAGATTTTACCCTCAAAGTTATGTGAAGAGGAAAGAGATTCTTCACTTTTAGCAGATCGTAGTGTTCCAGTGTCTCCTCTACCACCTGTGAAAGTGAACCACAGGTCAATATCTGTATATCTACTGTCCACACATCCACACACAAAATTGCTAATAGGGCATAAAAAGAGGGTGAATGCTGGACCTGGGAGGGGCGTTGTCTTCATCTCATTGGGCTCGCTGGGATGTCGATGTAGTTTGGGTTTGGCAGGAGCAGAGGATTTTCCCATATTAAAGAAAGAAAGCCAGTTTCCAACTGGAGATTTTTTGGACTTTGTTGAACCCTTTTTCCTAGATTTACCAGCAACAATGATCAGTTACTACTCCTTATCTGCACCATATAATTTTTAGTCATTGGTGAATGTGTCATAGTGCAATAATCAGTACAAACCTCTCTGATGGAAAGTCTATGACTGTGTGAAACTTGCCCTGCAGGGCAGCAGGCCCCTCTCCAACGTCAATGTACTTGCTGTCAGGAGATACAGGAGAGTTGAGCTGGGCTTGGGTCCGAGCCTGGGCTTCCTCCAGTGAAAGCAGCTTAGTAGAAGGAGAGCTCAACAGCAGAGACTTGGGTCGAGCTAAAGTAGCATGGCCTGGCGATTAAGATCCGAGTTAGGTGCTTTTTAAAAATCACTCCTAGTAGTGTTTCATTCAAAAAGAAATTCTGGTGGGAGGAGAATTACTGAGGTTCATTTCTCACCTGTGCTGTGGCGGATCAAAGTGCTGAGTTTGGGACTGAAGAGAACACCAACGTGATTTAGGATGAACTCCACAACAACAGACTGAACACGCACTTCCATAAAGGCGGATGTGCCACTGAAACATGCTGACTCAATCTGTTTAGACCTGCAATGTTTCAGCAAGAAATCATTAAACACAACTTTTTGTGTTTGTGGGTATGTTTAATACCTTTGAATATGAATCTAGCTGGAAGCAGAGACTAGACAAGTCACCTGAGAAGATTGGGAGCCCAGACGATGGCGAGATTTTTGCAGTGCATGTTGGTTACAGTACTGTGGGTTCCCATATGGGATAAATGTCTCATGAGAAACTCAAGAGTTCTGGAGGCAAAAATAAAGAGAAGAGAGAAAGATACACATTACACATAAAATCTTATAAATTTATGTATCATTTTTAATGTATGACATATTCATTCAGCACTTTCCAATGAATCAGTACTGTACACAAAAAGAGGTAAATAGCTGCAGCAGCCCATTTTCACAGCAGCACAACGAAAGAAACTCAAAATATAACCAGCATTAATATTTTCTTCAGTTCAAAATGGGATAAACGAATCATTATCACATGCAGCTGTAATTTTATTTATAAATGCAAAAGTGGTCATAAAAATATGATAACGATATGATTAAAAACCTACCGCAATAATTTATTGTTTTTCTCAATATTAAAATAAATATCATGCTACCTAGAGTCTGTGTGCTGTTTATTAAAATAATTTCATTAAGAGAACCATGCAGTTCCCTTTCTCATCAGTAGAGGATGCTGTACACCATTCTAACCTGTAGTGTGGAGGAGGCAGCTGCTGAATGACATCATGGACTTTGATCAGCCTCTCCTCATCGGTGGTGGCAGATACAGCATCCTGTGACAAATATGCCAGAACATCACTGCTGTGCTCCAATACTAAGTATAGAGTCTCAGTGCACTGGCATGTCATTGTTTGAAGATGCTTACAGAGAATTTCTCATAGAGCTGGTAGGTAAGCAAAGGGTTGGGCAGCTCCCGGAAGTAGAGTTTACACAATGACCCCACTGAATGAATGTCCTGGATATAAGTGTCCTTGGTGAGATCAGGAACGTGCTCGGAGTCAAACTCGTGCCTGCAGACACATGAAGTTGATCTGTTTATTTAATGACTGTGATTTTAAATACAGTGACTTAACATTTCATCATAACAGACACTGACTGTCTTACCGCAGTTTCTGAATGTTGGAGGAAATCCCAGATAAGCGGTAAATTCCATCCACTACTCCATGTCTCTCGATGAACTCAGTGCAGCTTCTGATGACCAGTGGGACTGTTGGAGAAACACACGTTAAATCTGCAATTTCAATTACACAATTACATCGGTTTAGTCATGACGTCAATTTGTAGCTCAACTTGCGAGGCTAATTCACCCTGGGTTGTCTCGGGAATTTCAAATGATGTTTGAGGTACACACCATACCTCAAGCATGAATTTTAAAAATGTAAGTCGCTAATAAGTTTAAAAATGAGGAATGCAACTGTTGAAATATGTGATTGTATGAACAAAATCTTATCACTCTGCTCTCACCATCATGGCCAGAGTTAAGCAAGTGTTCTCCAAGGTCACAGCCAAACACCCTCTCTTTCAGGATACCTCGCTGTTTTAGCTTCTGCTTGGTCGGCCGTGACTTCATGAACGTACGCAGAAATGTGATCAGCTTGCCGTGCTTCTTAGACACTAGAGAACATTAAAATAACAAAGCTTTTAAACCAATATTAAGGATGAAACAACATACTGTGCCTTTAAATATGCTGAGGCTCATGTCACTTAACTATGAAAAACAAACAGTCGGGACAAAATGTGTGTACCTGGCTTGGCCAATGAGTTAGTCACGTTTGATGGGATTTTCTCACTTATTAGCTCCACACAGTCAGAAGGGAAAAATCCCACCTGTAAAAACAGACAAAAAAACACATATGCTGTTATTTCAAATTAAACACTTTAAATAACATTTCAACAAAGGCAAAATTATTACAAATGCTTTAAACACTGTTTAAAATCTCCTAAGAATACAGCTGTAAATACATTTATGGATTGCCTCGGTATAACACAATATAAATATATTATTTATGGACTTGTGTATCAGGAGTAATTATTTTACGGCACATTTATCACCACTAAGATTCCTCCCTTATCGACAGTAGAGAAACACCGACTCTAATGAGTTGATGTTTCCACTCCGATGTGACATAAAAACTGCAAAAAGAAGTCTCAAATGTATACTGAAATTAAAGTTGAAGTGAAGACCATTTTCCAACACATATGCGCTTTAAAAATTGACAGCTGCAGTGGCACATACTGTGCTGCCAATAAACAGGGGGAAACTTAATTCACACACACACACACACACACACACACAAGGAAAAGATTTCTCTTAATAAATATATATTCAAGATTTCCTGACTCCACAGCATACACATAAAATGCATTTTTAATTATATTAAACGCACAGATATAAATTATATTAATATAATTGTATATACACAATACATTATTTTTATATATTAAAAACCATACCACACTTTAATGCACCACATTACACCCACCTGAAAACCATGTTTTCCCCTCCACCAGCCCGTGTCGTCTTTAGAAGGCATATCGATCACGGATACTATATCTCCAACCTTTAAATGAGAGATTGTGCTTAAGTCACTACAAATCTGATAACTGACTGCATGACAAAATCTGTTTAACTGAGACACAGCAGACCAATAAATAACACCACCTCAAATGAGAGTTCATCTGCTGCTTGGGCGGTGTAGCGCTTTATGACATGAGCCGCAGCTACAGCAGGAACATTAATTGATGACTCATCATGAACCAGCAGGTGGTTTCCTTTGTTGTCAATCTAGAAAAGTGAAGGCAGATGTGCGCAACAGTCAACCATTAAAACTGCTGTAAAATCCAACTTTCCGTAATATAATTGTGTAATATGGTTTCCATCTGTCAGATGCAACCTGAGAGGCGTGACGTCAGTATAAAATAAACAAGACGCTGGGAAAGAGCAAACAAACAGTTTGTGTGAAGAAGCGTGTTGAGACGAGTCAGGGGCTTTTAATCCTGTTAATATTTAATATGCCGTTAATGGCTAACAACATATAGGAGGGTACGTGTGAGTGGATGTATTATTTAGGAAAGTGTGACCTCTGTCCCACAATGATATTAAGTTTTATGAGACCTCCAGAGTAATTTGTTGTCGTCAAACCCAAAACATAAAACATTTACAGATTTAAAAGGCAGGTAGCTACAGGACGTTTTAGGTATAGTGTAGGTCCACTTAAAATAAGATAAGTTTTTCTGTAATTTTCTGTCTTGTCATAAAATTGCTTAAAAACATGGGCGGGTATGAAATCATTTGGTTGTTTTAAAAGTACAATCAATATACACCACCGATCAAAAGTTTAGGATCACTTTCCTAAAATGTTTCTTATGATTTTAAGTCTTTCAATCTGAAGGCATTTTCTTAAATAATTGAAAATGTAAGAATTTAAGAAAAGTTAAATTGCTTTATCACTCTAGTTTGTATGGGTTTTTTAGTAGGATCTGGCAACACTGCTTATCTATGCATTTTTTATATATGTGTGTGTGTGTGTGTGTATACGTGGAACACACACCCACATATACACACCACCACATTACACACACACCCACCTCCATCCATGTAAGTGCTGGCCCACAGTTGATCTTATTATCAGCGATGGCTGACAGGCGGGAAATGTATGCAGTGATCATCTGAACCAGAGTCTGTGGATAAAGAACAGAATCAGTGATAGAAAATCAGAATGAGACAGATTCTAAACACAGCCTCCTTCTCTTGGTAATGTCTCAGTGTTTCCCATATATCTATCCCCTCCTATTCCGGGACAGTCAGTAGTGCATTTTCAAATGTGTCATTTCAATTCATGGCATTATTTGATGAGAAAATTCCATGGTTCATTTTTTCTGCTTTCCTCTGACTTCCCTTTTCCTTATGAAGATATGTATGGGAGTTTTAATTCTGGAACCTGACTGATGTACCACCTCATCAGTTTAGCTGCCTCATCGGCTGCTCCCTTTATATGTGAGGTGTATCTACCTCTGCTTTGTCCTTCAGGCTGTCTATTCGGGGCAGTTCAGGAAGCTGAGAGAACCTTCTGTCATAGATGCAGAGGTGGAGGTGCTTGTCAAGGACACGGAACTCTTCATATGAACGCTTGACTATCCACTTACGACCCTGAGACACACAAACAGCACAAAGAGTTTCTGGTTCCTGTTAACCGTATAATTTTCCACTTGGTTAAATCTAAACTATATACACACAGCAACCCTATAAATGATTCCTTATCTCGACTTCTTTGGGACATCACACTATGTATTTTCATTTCCACTTAAAGCAGCCTGCTCACTGTTAGCTCTGTGGATTTATCTACTGTACTGTATATACAATACACCCAAAGCAGAATCACAATCTCTCCTTCCATTTGACACATTTCTATTGTTGTTTATACCATCTATGGTATTTACATTCCATACATGACGGAAAACAATGAGATTTACTGTAGGAAAGAAGGATGGTTTGCTATAGCAGGATTCTTCCATATCCCTCCAGCTCTCACATGCACCAATACAGGCTCTGAATCAATATTTTTAAAACTTTCCTTGGCACTTTACGAGACGATGTGTAATACCCTTTTAATACACAGAACAGGCCAGACATGATACAGGCCGGAACAACAGTATTTCCCTTTTCCAGTGTTTTCATACAGAATATTTGCTCTGAAAATCCGGCCTTTTCCCAAGCCCTGATTCATGAAACGTAAATTACTGTGCATGAATGTGGTTGGCCTGCCTGTTAGATCTGAAGCGCCTAAAGCTCTTTTTATAACTTTGCCTTTTTTCCGAGCATGGCCGCGAGGATTGGCTTTAGCTCTGTTGCCATAACAATTCGGTGATCCAGGGATATATTTTCTCCTTTGTGACACACAGACAGGGCTACAGAGGCTCTGCTCTTTTAGTCTTTTGTCTATGTGTGGAATAAACTTACCTGGCAACAGATCTGGACCAGATACACCAACTCCTTTGAGTCGAGAACACCATGTGTGAGGTCGTTCTGCTCTTCAGCTAAAGACACCTGTGAGAAGTATAGAGAATTTTTGAAATCCTTTATTGCAACTTAGACTTTATAATGTTTGTACAGTATTAGAAAGACTATAAAGCAACAAAGTTGTAGTGGATTGGGGTTTTAAGTTCATAATAATCACAATTCTGTGTGTATATACAAAGAAGTTTATGCTATGTTCCCATTTAGATCAGTACTGTGTGTTAGCATGTGTATAAATTAAGTCTTTTCGGCATATATCCATGTCCATACTTCTTCCTACTTGTATTGTATTTTTCTAACACATTCCAACCGAAAATAAATGTTTGCGCTGAAAATTCCGCATCCATATGCAAATGAACGTTTTCCACATGCAAATGCACCATAAAATAATGAATGCCTTTGTAAACTCACAAAGACAAAGTGTGTCTTTTTATTGTCATTTACATCTCTGTATCATTTCAGTGATGCAGACTCTCCATGCATCATTCAAGACACACACACAAACCAGACTATCACATCAAAGAGAACTTCTTCCCTAATTGCTAGAAAGTGCCGATCCAACACTGAGGCACTTCAAAGGTGCATTAAACAAATGAAAGCATTGATTATTTATAAAATAAACTAACGCAAACGTACACAAGGTTTAATGACCTACTTAATTACTGCAGTTCATTACAGTACTACACAAAATGCAAAATAAACAATTTACAGCGGTTCCATGACATCACTCACCCAAATATCGACCAGAACTCCATCATTTTAATGTACATTAAATATACAGATTTTTAAATTGTTCTGTAAATTGTTGATCTAATTAAACTGAATGTTTTTGTTGAACACGGATACTATAGTCTGTAGAAAATTCTTAACCTTTAATGTTGTATTAACACTCAAACACAATGCAAGCCATGTAGCTGCAACTAACTTATAACATCACATTAAAAATTCAACCTTCTTTTATAAGGTACAGCAAACAGTTAAACTGCAACAGCCAGGAATATCTTTTTCCCCAAGGTGGAAATAATTATTCCGACTTGGCCCCATTTCTTAAAGAAAAGGGATGCATACTTACTGACACATTGTGTGCCTTCTCTTATCAGCATGGCCAGGCCCATTTTGACAGACATAACCCAATAGTTCCCTTTGGTCTTCCACCTGAGCCTTTCCTTATTCAGCCCTTTCTACTGCTGTTCTGCACGGCTGTCGCACGCAGACGCAATAACACGCCCCCATAGACCAGCAGCCTGCGCTCAGTCAGCCCAGCTCATCAAAAACAAGAAGCGGGATTTAGAGCAGAATGAAGATCAGCACTGCATTCCACTGCAGGAAAACATCGCATTGCATCGCTGCTTTCTGTCTGAAATGCGTTCGTTTTGCAGCCTCCATCTCCTGCAGTACAGGGATGTGCATGCTGCTGTGTCTAATTACAACAGTGGAAGAGGACAAATATAGAAATACCCACCCACCCCAGCCCTTCTAGCCCCTCCCTCTGCTGGATGATGGCCCTCCCACTGAGCCTATGCAGAACAGAGCTGCACTTGCAAATAGTGGGAGGGGCTGATCCCAGAACAGTGCTGGCAAAGGTAACTGGCGGGGAAGCACTAAATTAAACTCTTCTGAAAATTACACAGTGAAGGTTTAGAGGACTGAACCCACTTTACTTGCTTTTCTGATACTTTCTGCATGATAGATACAAAATTTATTTCAGTGACATTTAAAGTGCCCTATGAAATGCTTGGACGAACATTTTTTTAGGCCAATAGCCTTTTTACTTTAAAGAAATGTCATTTTCAATATTTTTATACCAGATTTCCTTTCGGTTTTTATTTCATATTAATTTACAGATAGTAAATCATACAAACCATAATTTGCTACTTGTTTCTGTATTGCTAGTTAGTGGGTATTAGCTGGAGGGCTCATCCTCATTCTAGAGAGCATTTGAATAGGCAAATGTGGCTATGCAGGTGTAACCAAAATCAGTCATCAGAATGTTGGGTCCATTTCTCTGACAAAGTCAATTTTACATGCATACTGCATGTTAGCAAAATGACGATCCAAAATTGTATTCCATTCAGCTTTTAAATCATGAAGGCTGTAGTGAATCCTGTGCAATCAAATGAAGAAAATCCCAAAGCAGCTACAATACCATTTGAAGCAGCTACAGTCAGTAATAGTAAGAGTTATTTGCAAATGCCGCACTTGCTGTGAAAAATAGGTAAAAAGCGCCACCAAAGGTGTAATCTGAGGATTAAAATTCCACTTGTGTAATAAATTGCAGCAGAAGCTGTTTGGACAGAAGCAGTGATAATCCACGAGGAAATTCCTCAAGTTACATAAAAGCTATGAAAGAGTAACCCAGTGATCATCTACTGACCTTTATTCTTCTCTGCCCTTGCCGGCTGGAGTCACAGACAATCTACAGAGCCATAAATTACATCAGGTTTCTCAGCCATTCTATCATGTCCCGCAATTATTACCAAAGAGAGGACAAAGCACAAAGTCTTGGAGAACGGAAATAAATTGGATCCGCTTCAGGCAAATATATGATAAATCATATATGGTAATACAGCAATGATCCATTTTAAAACCCTGGATCTAAACTAAGGATCTCCAAAACACATATGAGACTGCTATTCATGCCAATATCACCAATATCAACAAATACCAGTGAACGATTATTTGTTTTTATTGGGTTCTAATAAAAGCCACTATTAACATTCAAAAGGCCTAAACTGCAAATCCTATGTTTTTCATCTTTAACAACATTATCAATCATTCAACAAATTCTATAACTTTTAAATTCTACAGTTGTCATATCAAACAGCACAAATATCTTTTAACTTAATATAAATCCTTTCTAAACAACATCGTTATGGTAAGGACAGTACTGATATTTCAAGATCCATCCACGGAGAACAAAAACCCTTTTGAGCTGGCCCAACACTGTCATAGTTCAGCACCGGTTATGAAACCTGCGAGTTTGGTTCCACTGTAATGAAATGGTGGCGATTGAGGGCTGGATCTCCACAGGAGACCATCCTGTTCTGTCTGAGAGGATTTATAGCTGAGAAGATAGTGACTTAATGTATTAAACAGCTGCTCAGATGGAGATGGAGGTGAACAAATGAGGAGCTGCTGGTCTCAGATCAGTAAAGGGTCACTTAATCTCTCTCTCTCTCTCTCTCTCTCTCTCTCTCTCTCTGTCTGTCTGTCTGTCTTTTATCTGGTATGGTGGAGGCAGGGAAACTAAAAGCTCCTCTGTTAACTTAAGTTGAGGAATGTGGAACAGTCACACCACCTCTGGGAATGAGACCAACTTTTACATGAAGATGCCACAGAGTGGACTGTGGCCTAAAACCCTATTCTAGGATTAAAGATCAAACACAGGGAGACGATTCTAAAGTGGCACTTTAAAATGTATCAATTTCACTGCCTAAGACAAATAAGACATAAAAACAAGTGCCACTTGAAAAGGAATGTTGATTGAGGTCTATTTTGTTTATGATTGTTGAGACAGATACTTTTACTAAGTAATACTGCTGATAAAATTTGTATATAAGATTAGCTCAGTAAAATTACAATTTCCTGCTAATACCACACCTAAAAACGTCCTGTCTGATTTCATGAAACTTTGACAGAGGAGAGTGTGGGAACCCAATCCTTTCATACGTCTACAAATATTGGTTTCTGTGTAGTGATGTTTTAGAAAATAACCTGAGGGCAAAACTCGCACTTTTAACTAAAATTAACATGTTAATTATTTTCATACTGAAAACTTAGACTACTACATTGCGAAAGGAAAAACTAACTCTTAAATCATTTAAAAATAATTATCTTAATCTTAATCTCTAAGATACATTTACTTGATTAGCCAAATTTGGTAAGAGACTTTTAGAAAATATCTTTTAGAATACAAGTTTGTTTCTTTCCTCATTTCTTCTTGCTTTAAAGAAACGTCACTAAATTGTAAATATGCTTAAAATGACAAATAATTAAAAACAATTCAAGACATATTCTTTAGAAGTCTTAGTATGTCATGCAGTTTTACCTTGTTTTAATGAGTTCACAATACAAGTCAGAAATACTAATTACCTGTGAAATTCCTATAATTCATCTCATACATCCATTTTTCTCTTGGTGTTCTCAGTACATTGTTTCTTTTTGTAAAACTTCAATCTCTAAACACTACATGTATATTTAAACTATTTGGGCATTGGCACTTCCTTTTTGAACTCAAGTACTATACAAGCAACTCTACAGTCTTTGTACAGTACCTGTAATGACCTCTTCAGTTGACATTTGCATAAAAATGAGATTAGATGACATGAATGCACACCATACAGACAAAGGCTCTTTCTGTTTGCACCATGGCATGAAATTGCTGCCATTTGATATGTCTTCATTGATATAGAATTGTTCAGCTGGAATGTGCACCTGAGCTTTGAAAACAACAAAAGGGAGCTAACAGAGAGGGCACTCCTTCTGAAACATCAAACGTCCTGTTTAATTGGCATATTTAGGGTGGAAGAGTACCTGGATGTCTGGAATCTAGATTTCTCTTGCCCCTCAAGCCAATGTGTCAGCGTGACACCCAAGAGATCAACAATAACTTATAAGACACAGGAATCACTGGAGTCTCTCTGACCTTGACACACATGATGATGGAGACAGAGCACAGAGCTGTAGGACACACTTCCTGTTTCTCGGCTATGACATCACACTCTGCTCATGCCACACTGAAACCAACACACCTCTGCTTAGGGGGAGTGTGTGGAGAATAAGAGCAAGGATACGAGCTGTTTCACAGGGAACGATATCTGCTGCTCTCTGCTGGAATTAAACAGCATAGCACAAATCTGACTGAAATTAAACTGTTTGACCTGGTGTTGTTGAAATGATGCAAAAGTTTAAATAAAATAGGACTGGCGGAGACACATCGAGGAAAAAAGGTTTTCCCTGCTCTTTACAAACAAAAACAGCGTGATGTTCAATGTAAACATACTTTTAATGCTTTTTTAACATTTAAAAAACAGTGCTCTTTCCCAATCCATGCACACTATTAATGTCATTAGTCATCGTGGTTACCACGACATCATCAATTCCAGGAATACACATGTGACATGAGCACAAAGATTTACATATCAATGTCTATTCAAACACTTGAATCAAAATAATAAAAGCAGTAACTGATGTGCGGTCTGATGTTGTTCACAATCTGAAGGTACTGTGGGATAGTAATTAATCTGACCAGGTCTAATGTGGATTGCTCGTCACTTGAAGCCACAGTCCTCATTTGCATATGATGGATAACATGCTGCTAGCCAAACCAACACCCAGCCAAGAAACAAATTAGCGTGTTCCCGTCAAACGCGACTAATCAAAACCCAAGCTTACTGTAAAACCCTCACCTGCACGGAGCCAAAATCAACGTTCTCATAGTGAAAGTGCGCACACTCTGCCAGCCGGGGAAAATGGCCTTTGGTGAGGGACAGTCTGCAAAAATACGAACAGCTCATCAGTATTCTCCTCCATGTGAGGTATAAAAGACATAGAACTACAGAGACGGTCCCTTTAATGTATTAATACTCACTTTTTGACATTCTTGACCTTCATACTGGCTGTGCTGGCACATGAGCGCAAAGATTCTGAAGGCAGATCAGGGACCGTCGACGCTCCTCGTGCCTGCATACACAAACACACACACACGAATGATTGCACTGCGTTCTGATCACATGAAGCTATGGATCCACAGTAAGCCAGTAAACAGACACGTACCATAACAGCAATGGCGTCCTCCCAGCCTGTGGTCTCAGCCGGCTGCAAGCTCCTGTCTTCCTCCCCCTCATCGTCCTTTGGGTGGGGCCTTAAAGAAGAGATGATGAGAGAGGGTTATGTTGAAACAGGATTATGTGATGGTATATATATATACATACACACCTCTGCATCACATTACTCAGCATGATGCGTTAATATCTATGAAATAACCAAACTAGGACATTCTTAAAGGGACAGTGCACCCCAAAAGTCATTATTTACTTGGCCTCATGTTATTTTAAACTTGCATGACTAATTCTTAAACTGCTTATATAATACAAAAGCACACACTGTAGTGGCCAAGGGCAGTCATGCTATCATCATTCACTACATGAAGGAGCCAATATATGTAAATGTATGTGTTCTGACACATTCACAAAAATTAATACGTTTGTATTAGTATGACGCAGAATGTTACCATCATGTCACGGTACCATCGACCCACTTCTTGCCCCTGAGAGGTTTAACCCCCCAATTAAGAAAGACATGTGGGCAATAAACCAACTAAACTGAGAGGTGCCATTTATTACACTGAACTCATGACCTGTGAATGAGGCAATAACCAAACAACCTAAAAGGCCTACCAAGGCCAGGTTCAGTCAATAACACACTTCAGTAAAGCATGTGCTAGTCTTAATGAATTCTCAATGTATTCATAAGGTCTTTGTATATAGGTAAAGTGTGTAAAGGACAATAAAATCAATTTGTTCAAGCGTTAACTGCAGTTTACATAATGTCTTTAGACAGTGTATTAGTTAAATATCCTTACAATTAACCGGAAGAGAGTGAGAAATCTGTGAGAAAATAAGAGTTTACAATGCAGTCATTATGAGCTACACACAAACGTTTCATTCATTTCTAAAGTTTCGGAAAGCAAAAGGTCACTTTCATAGCTATGCTTCTTTTGAAAACTCCACCCACTTTAGATAACCTCCAAGGCATTACTCAGTTCACTCTGTAGTGGGGAAAGCAGCCAGGAGGGTCGAAACAAGTGGACATAATAGATCATGTGACCAGCACTGCTAAAAAGTAGACTATTGTATGTTTTGTGGCAAACAAGGATATCACATCAATCAGGCAGTCGGTCACAAACAAATCCACCCTAGCTAACAAAGGAAAGGGCTAAATGGTAACTTGAAATGTGAGGCGCTCCAGGGGTGAGGAAAGGTGAGATGGAACAGCTTAAAGGATTGGGAAGCCTTGCAGAATGGATAAAAAGCTGGAATGACAGGCCAGAGATACATTTGCCAGACAAAAGACAGAGTCAGTGTTTCTTTTTTGGTCCAGAACATCCCACACTCTCTTTTCCGCCCCCAGATTAAACCAGTATGAGATTCAACGATAATATCTGACTGTCCACACAGAAGGAGGTAAAAGTTTACTGCCATTTTAAAGTCACAGGTGCATCAAAACGCTACATTGAAGGCAGGACAGAAAATTCCACATAGCAAATTATACTAAACAGTGTGTAATTCTTTAAGGCAGTTAAACTCATCACCCTTTATTGATGACTCTGCCTCCCTATCATCATCTCAGTAGGGCACCAGTTGCGCACAAATCACCACTATAATCTTCTCCTCAGGGGACAAATTTACAGTTGCTGCACGCATACAGCGCTGTTAAAATATACCGTTCTAAAAACACAAAAAGGTGACCGGTCACATGGCACAAAACGCTTATGCGTGCAAAAACCACCACGGTTTACATGACTGCAGCAGTGATTATGCAGAGATTCAGCCAATTGTAGCGAAAATGCCTCAGATAACCTTGCAGGACAGGCATGCACACGTGCAGTATACTGCATAACTAATAGTGATCTCGCAACCCGGCTGCAGTCACAGCGATCCGAGAGGTGCAGCAAAAGCAGAGAGACATAGTATGCAGGCTGTTACTCACCCTTCACAGGGATCATGATCGCATGCGTCTCTCAGCGATGCTGAAGCTCTGCCTTGCGTCGCTGCTGCAGTCCCACTGCACGCCTCCATGATACTGAATCTCTGCAACAGCTTCCCGTCTGGGAGGGGAGGGAGGATACTGGGCTTCACTTTAAGATAAAATGTTGGCAAAGGGGTAAAGGTCTGTTAACTCCCCTCGAGCTGTGGAATGCACACGTGTGGCGCAGTCACGGCTGACATTTATCAATATGGCATCACTTTTAAAGGGATAGTTCACCAAAAAACCTACAATACTGCTATAGTTTTACTCACCCTCATGTTGTTCTAAACTCTCCTTACATGTTCCACAGAACAAATAATGTGATGGTCATTCTTTTCCATACAATAAAGTTAATGCAGACTAAAGCTTCTAAGCTTTAAAAGGACAAAGCAACATAAACGTTGCAACAAAAAGCAACAAAAAAGTTGTCCATACACTTAGGTGCAATATTTCAAGGCTTCTATAAGCCATAAGATATCCTTCTTCATAAGATATCCTATCCTTCTATCCTTCACTAAAATTGAAATAAGGCTGTTACTCTAACTGCTGCATAGAATCATTGAATCACTGTGTTGAACAGATCAGTAAATGAATCATTTGACTTTTTCTTTTAAGCAGATCAACTGATTCATTAAAAAGATCCAACTCAAAAAATCTAATTGCTCAAGAATCAAACAAAGCTGCTTTCTCATTAACAGATCAAGGAGAGTTTGAGCAGATGTCAGGATTTTCAGTAAATAAAGACTAATGTATACACAGTGTATAAAAGTATTTTATGGCCTTAGTAAACAGAAGCAGACAGTGCATAAGCTACATGTCCCACTTATATAAGACTTTTCTGATGCGTTTATGTGCATTTTTTGTGAGTTGTGAAAGCCCAGTTCCTCTTCATTATAACTGCATGGAAAAGAGCAGCCAGCACATTTTTTAACACTTATTCACTTTGTAAGTACACTGAAGAAAACTATATGGGTTTGTTTGCGACACTTTAAATAAACTTAAACTGAATTTAAGTGAAAGTCAGTTTAGTAAATGGTGAATGCTAACCTCAAAATACAAACTGAAGGCAAATCAATGACAAGGACTGTTTGCACCATACCTACCCACTGAAGGTTTAAATAAACTTAATGATGCATGATGGTGATGACTACAGGTCTTATATAATGAGACTTAAACATGCAATAACTGGCATACCCCAAGCCATTAACAATTCAAGCGTAATGTATAAACAAAAGAATGTCTTTAATGTCGCCCACACCCACACAGACAAAGTTTAACCACTTCAAAGCTCAAATCTAATGAAAGACATCAAAACTGGACAAGGGGTCTCTTTTATGCAAAAGATTTGACCTGTTAGTTCTGGTAGAGGTAAACACAGTTTGTCCCAAGAAAGTATATAAATATAACCAAATATTCCTCTCACACTGCGGCCCTACTGTCAAAAGTGCTGAGAGAGGAAAGTTTGATGTTGACTAAGCAGAATGAACCTACCCTGACAGGAAGGACAACTCCAAATATGCATGCAGACACCAGAGAGTTTAACTTCACCTTGGGCTCCTGTGTGCACACTGCTTCCAAAGGTTAATGCAAAACCAGTCACATAGACTATAACGCAGGCACAAAATGCAGAGAGGTCTGAGGGGCTGGTCCAAATATTTAATTTGAAATAATGTATTCTGTAATGAAGCGAGAAAAAATGCATAATAAAAGCTTTTTTAGATCTCAGATCACTAGTATTGTAAGACAGGCTAAATTCTTGTGCATTACATCATGTTGCAAGAGAAACGACACATCTACAGCTTATGTATAAGATTCAGTAACAGCTGATGGGCAGTGGTGTGGTTGCTAAGCGACAGATTGCCTTGAAATCCTTTAGGAATTCGTCTTTCAGGTTGTATGCGAAATACCTGAGCAATAAACGGAGAGTTTGTGGAATAATGATCTGAAAATCAGACCATATGTGTTTAAAATTGCAGAGCCATGAAATGAGATCTATGGTCGTAAGCAACAAGATAAGCAACAGAGCTTCCGTCAAGGTTTCTAACAAAGTTACGCAGCATGACTATGCGCCTTTTATGAAAAACAGACTCTGTAAGCAGTATCCAAGGTTATTATAATGTTTCTACGTAAACGAGGGGAAACGAATGTATGTATTATAACGTCACAGATAACACCATCTTAAATTACGCAATATTTGTCTATTTGAAGAGGAGAAAGGCAGTATATTCTTAATTCAAATTCACCACCCCTATCATATTTACATTAGGTGCACGTGGTCCTACAATCACCAGCACGATATAAACAACGCAAGACACTCACCTGTCTACGATTATTTCAGCGTTACTCCTCAAAATTAAACCGAAATCTTTGACGTTTTATCAATCTAGAACACATCCGTTATTGTTGATGTGAAAGATAGGTGACGTCATCAAAAAAGTACCTCTCATCGCGTGTAAATGCGTGATCTGTGAATGCATGAACGAATGAATGAATATGCTTCTCTAGACAGGACATGTGAAAAGTTCTTTCGCACGCGTCACCTGATAAACTGTGGCTAGGGAGGGCGTGGCTAGGGGCGTGGTTATTACCAAGGTGAATTTATTTCATCAAAACAAACGTACCTGTCTCAACTTTGCCTTGACTGTCGAGTAATGGTTATCCTCATCACTGTCACTGCGGTAGTTGGCAGCTAGACTTTTGCCAAAACTTTATCTGTTATGTATTGAGTCAATGACTCTGAATGGGTTTTAAAGAGGGAGCTGTGTTGTTTAAAGACTCTGTACCTGGATGAACTGTTATTTTTCTAGATGGCACTTATTGCGGCAAACGTTTGGATAACACCTTCCCTCTGAGGCATTACCCTTAAAATGGTGTGAAAATACGGGTTAAACGTTCGTTCTGATTCAACACGAGGCAACAGTGGCCTCTAGCGGTCAGTGCTAGTCAAATTGACAGGCAAAGAAATCACACGTACAAAATAAACGCTCTTATTTTTTATTATATCAAAATACAAAACTTTTATGGTGTTATTACGTGGACCAAAGCGTTGGAAAATGTCAACCTAATACAGCTTGCCAAAATGAGCATATCTGGGCATATGGTGATGTAAACAATGCATATTGAACGGCTCCACTATACAGAACTACATTTGGGCTGTTAAAGACAGCACATGGACAAATGTAACACTCCATATTTATTATTTCCTGGCCTGGTATGATCTTAATTTGAGGGACAATACATTTGTCAGGATAGCATATTTCCTTTTGATTTCTTGAGAAAGATGTGTTAATAAATGTAAAAAAAATGAAAAAAATAAAAAATGAAAACAATTAGATTTTCCTTTATTTTCTAAAAAATACCATTGCTTAAAACAGGATTGTTCCCTTTCAATTTTACGATGCTGAATCAAGGTGTCCAAATGAGTTATTGTGCAGATCAACGTCACACTTCAGATGTTGGTTGTACAGATAGGAAACGTCATTAACATTTACTCCTAGCAGCATAAAGACACACCAGGCACCATATCTTAACATCTGAGTATGCAGAGACACTAAATGTCAGTGAAAAACACACGAAAGTGTTAATCAAGGACGAGAAGGTAGAGGCACGCTGCACCGTAATTCATAATCAGTTTTGTCTAACAATTTTGAGATTTCCGTAGCAGTGGCAGATAAATTAAACAATACAACATGGTATTTTACATAAGGCTTTGGTACAGCACCATTCTGTTTAAGAATAATACCTGAAATAAATTAGATTACTTAACAAAGAAACCTCCGATCAAGTCAATCATTCAATCAAATAATTCTGAAATAAAAAAACTATTTTACGAGTCGTTTCTTCACATGAGAACAGTCTCTTATACATTGCATTTAAGATGTCGAGATGAAAAAAAATGTTTGCCCAGAACACATTACGGATCATGTAATCCGTAAAACAATGTAAAACAATTTAAAAGCAGTTAAAAGCACAACAATGCAGTTTGAAATATGCTTTAAATAAGCTCTAAGTATGAGGTTTAATGTTAAAACAGTCGTAAATTAGTGCATAATGCAGTATTACATTCTAAGTTTTCAGTGCTGGTTAAGATGAACAGCAAAGAATAAAGAACAAATAGAAGCACTTTTCTAAAACAAGACAAAAAGGTCCGAACGAGTGAAATCCGAAAAACTCCCTCGTGTAAGGTCAGTTCAATCAACAATAAAAGGAAGTAGTTACACAAAGCACCATAAGTAGTAAGCACAAAACTGAATACAGGCAATCAAAGAGTTGATATGACAAATCCTGCAAATGTGCCCGTTCACCCAGGACGCGTGCTTGCGTTTTAAACGGCGAGAGGCGTCGCGACGGTCAGATGTATGCAGGTACGCGTCCCGAGCGAACTTTCCCTTAGACCTCTGTCCATCACAAGCAACAAAAAAGGACACGTCTACCTGTACAGTATCATATATATTCAACAAGAGAAATATTTCAGTTGAGTTTTCTATTCAGAGACAAAGGGATCTGAATAGAATAGAACGCCGTCAATCACCATCCGCAGATATACAGCAACACTGCACCTGCGTCTTAACTCAGAGTGACAGATTTACGCAGCTATGCGTCGCTCCGATTGTGTCCAAGAAAAACACTATATAAACGCCACGTGATGCGCCAGACAGTTTTTCACACCTGTCTGTGTCATCAGGTCCTTTCCATGCTAAATGAAAAATGTACTATCATACCGTAGGTACACTTCATAGATTATACACTGATACGCTGCCTTTTCAAGACTAGCAAATTCATCCTTCTAAATCATGTATGGTATTTGTTTTTATTCATGGAGACTGCGATTTTTTCATTATTTAAGCACATTTTCAATTTGAATGTCAAAGCTGAACTGTGTTTAACACCCTTCAATTTCCATAGTGAAACAGTGAGCGCACAGGGTCTTCCTGTGAAAGGTTTTATTGCTTGTCCTACTCACCAGAAATCAGCAAAGGAAATCACAACAGAGCTAGTTTAGTTAGTTAGTTAGTTAGAAACAGAGGACTGTGCGTGAGTTTGTTAACCTCTGAACCACAGCACCACAAGTTCAAAAAGACATAGCACCAAGTCATAGTGTGTACGATGTGCCTACATCTTTGCACGTTATTTCTAGATAATGTAAACATTATGTTGTTTTTGTAGGACTTATTTTAGCGATGAGTTCCGACAAAATGTGTAGCAAAAACAGAGCAAAGTCTAGGTTCAATACTTCTCTCCTGACAGCTAAAGGCAGGTACTGTAATCAAGATTATCTAAAAAATAGCCATGACCCTTCTTCATTAGGAAACTCCACTTTTAAAGCAGCCTTCGAATGGTACACACCATATAGAGTGAAAAATCAACAGTGACATAAATTGACCACCATAGACTTTAGTCTATTGACCAAATACAGAACAGCACAAACATGCATCACTAAATAGTGAGAAGTCTGACTATTCCTTTTTAAAATGTTGTAATAGTTCGTAAAATGGTTACATAAAAGCGAAAAGGAGAAAGAACAAAGTAAACAGCCCTTTGGGCACTCAAGTCAAATCCTTTCAACAAATGTGACTTTGTAGTTAATAAAATGGCTTCTGCATGAATCTCAATGCACAGAAATGTATCCAAGTGTATGTGGCCTTATTCAAGTACTGCATGACTTTTCATTCAATTTCCTACTTCACTGTATCTCCACAAAAATCCCATAAAGGTTTGTAGAAGAAGATTCGATTTAGTTATCTGCACTGGTGTCTAAATGAGCTATAACAGAGACACATCACATTGATCAGATAAATCTGATTTTCGAGGAGCAAACCATACATTCAACCATCGGTTAAACTAAGCTAGCACACACACAGTTAGCTTTAATTGTAGGTAGCAGGTCAGATCAGCAGCTGTTAGTGACACGTCCTTCAGAAAATACTAAACTTAACTCATAAGTAATTCAACTAACACAAACTTTGCTATGTCATCAGATGAGCAATGATGGATGTCAAATACTTACTACTTGCAAATTGCTTAAAAAAGAGAACATAGTTAAGCTACTTTTGGAGTTTCACTTTTGTAAATAGAAAGTAACCAAAAAGACTGATTTTTTCCACTGATTACAGTAAGGATTATTTTACTTTGCTATGTTATATCAATATCTTCATTAGTCTGCACAATATCTACTGTACTTCCTTTGTGTGCCTAAAGCAACACTTTAAATTATTATTCATCCGCAAGGAAGTTATTAAAAGAGTAATAATGCATTTCACCACTTCTAACTACATTTGTGCAAGACAAGGACCAAATAATTCTACTTTAGTATAAATATTACATTTATAATTATGTCATCTGAATGTGTCAAAAAGTATATTCCTAAAATTAAAGGTGAACCTGAATCTTTTTTAGCAGGGAGCTAATATTGTTCTACCTCCAACCACTTTAGCTGTCATGTTTTAAAATAGTTACAAAGTGCCTTAAAACTGCCCAATAGGAAGCTGTACAAAATGTAATAAATATGAACATTTAAAATAATTATTTGAAAAAAACATGAATGAATGCTTTCTCTTCCACCTGACCTCCACGTGACTTCCACCTGACTTTGCTTGGAATTCAAACTAAGTTCAATATTAGTTGACGTAAAAAATACCTGTTTTTGCAAAACCAAACTACTATCGCAGCCAGTCAGAGATAGCTTTTTTTAAGCTTACAATTTCTGTGATATTCTGTGCTTTATATTTCATGTTTCATATGTTAACAAATTTGACAAAGAAGAACGTATTTCTGAGCTTACAATAAACCTTCATGTTCTGTAACACTGTTGAAGCTTTTCCACAAACAGACAACATGTCATTCAAAATGAAATGTTAGCTTGCACAAAATATGGTAGAAGTGCTGAAATATGTGCCCGATTATTTTCTTTCTTCTTTTTCCATCTTTTTTTGAGGTATATTTTGTAGAAGGAAGAAACAAAACCCTGTAGGAACTATCACGTCTTGAGGGACTTATTTTTACAGAGTATTAAACTCTCTATCCTTCACAATATACACAATTTTGACATTTAAGACCTTTGACAAAACTGAAGTGGTCGGCAAACTTTTCCTAGCATGTAATGGAACGCTATTATATTTGATTTTATTTTTTTATGAAACCAAACACTTTCCTGTCCTTTTCTAAAAGAGCACCGCTGTACCTGTTATCCTTTGTGTAAATTTACAGAAAATACAGATATGTGTAGGATATTGTGCCAAACAAAGAGGATAATAAATTGTATCTAGTTTAGACTCATTACAAAACAGTACTGAGAGCACGTCCATTGTACATTTTGCCTAATGGACAAGGAGATGTTCCGTCCCAAGGGTTTGAGGGATCTCAGAGCAGAGAGCCATAGTTTGTGGGGGCTGGGTCCATACTGGCCAGAAGTGACTTCCTGTCTTCTCTGGGGTGAAGCCAATGCAGCAGAGGGAGACAGGGGGATTTTCTATGTGGACTTTTCCACTTTTTCTTTGAGGGAGAGCTGAGATGTTCTCGTTTTTCAGAGGCCTGAGATGCATGTGGCTGCTGGGTCTGAGAGGAGGACATATCTAAAGACAGCAAAGCAAAGGAGACACAGGCACAAGTGTACAAAACTGGTGCATTTTCTAACAAATGTGACTGTGCTTTCATGTGCAAAACTCATTGGAATCAGAGGACTGTGATTTGAAGGTAATTTTAAGTCTGATTTCTTAGACCAGTAGCATGACACCTTTGCTCAACAAGTCAAATGATTTGGGCTAATCATTCATGTCTCTAGCACAAACAGCATGGGAAAAATACATGTTTAAAGTTTAGGTTTAGGGGTGGTCCAAATACATAACTATAAAGTCTCGGCAATAGTGATGCTTGGCTAATAGTGACCACTATTATTTAGACCATCAATGGAGTCAATACAACAGCAAACTGTAAATGGGATATCAGGATCGCTAACATATCTCCCAGTATATACAGTACCAGTGCAACTGACCTGTCCTTTTCTTGAATCTGGAGTTGTTGTTCTTGTTGGCTGTTGATTTCTTGGCTTTATTAATACAATAATAAATCAGTGCTTCAAAGCTCTCAGACCCTGCAGGGACTCTCACTGCACCTAGATGCTCCCTGTGGGAGACAAATACAATGAGGCATTACTTCAAACAGCAACCAGGGTGCGCTGCCCTCCAACAGCTTGATCAAACTGAGATTAGCCCTGTTAGGGAATTTCTTTCAGTAACACTTTGGCTGCCCAGTGCCAAATTCTTTGTAAATACCTTCATGACCGAAGTTCCGTTCGTCAACATGTTGTGCAATTTAACGATGAATCAACTTTTGATAGGTTGCAAGAAAATTAATCAGTTAATTATAATCGGTTATTTGCAGTTTTTCAATTGTCATCAACATTGAAAGGGATAGTTCAGCGAGAAATTCTGTCATCATTTACTCACCCTCATGCTGTTCCAAACCCATTTGGCTTCTTCTGTAGACAGATGTTGGGTTGGACGTTCAAGCTACTTTTTTCCATACACTGAAATACTCTCAAAGAGCAGCTTGAAAATCATGCCTAACATTTGTGTTCCACAGAAGAATGTAAGTAATACAGGTTTGGATTGACATGAATGATGGCAGAATTTTCATTTTTGGGTGAACTGTCCCTTTAAATACCAAATCATATTTATTGTTTAAAACACAACCTCTTCATTGATTAGATTCAAAGTGGATATTCTGCAAGTTGAAAAGCACACCGTATTAGTTCAGTTAGTCTGGTAAGAAGAATGAAGCACTTTTTTCACTCATTTTCTACAGACGCTACTGAAAATGGACCTAAATTAGCATGATAAAACCTTTTACCTCATGTTGTACACTGCTGCCATGCTGTCACCACTGTCCAATCAAATTACAACTAGCCAAAAATTTCCTGTATCCCGTTAAGGGCACTGGGCTCACGCTCATGTTAAACTGACCACAGGGTCACATTTCCTGTGTTGTCTTTTATCGCATAAGCCATTCCTTTATCATGGCAGAGATCATGATACTCAAACGTCCATACTGGAGTCAGCCAACAACTCATGGGTTCACAAGGCACAGAAACACAAAGCGTTTATAGACAGTCTTCCCTGCTGCTGAGGCTGTGGAAAGAGAAAGTGAAAGTGATTAATAGAGGGGGGGAGACATGACCGAGCACTACAGTCCGTCACATCAAACACACTCTGGTTACCATGAATACACTGTACAGTGGCTTCACCATGCTGACAGGAGAAGAGATGGCAGGGAGGGGAGAATGGCCAGTAAAGAACAGTCATGTAAAAGAAAAGAACTAAACCACTAGGACAACGAATGTGACAAGAAATTTTAGTCTGAGAACTGCTGTTACTGATTCAGCGTCGAGGAAGAGTACTTAGAGAAGGCATGCATGATATTTTTGTATATGGAAACAGTATTTTAAAGGGGAATATCCAAGGTTACCTTAGAAAAGGCAAACGTGAAAATTTTCCAAAAAAAATGCGTACAATTTTTCTGTAATTCCTTTGTAGAAATGTTTTGAAAAGCATTTCCAAAAGGAAGCCAAAAATGTGCAAGGTTTGTATGCCAGGGTTTCAGGATATGCCCAAAAAACATTATATAACTAATATATATATAACTATAAGATATAATACATCACTTTTTTAATTTGTCATTCCCCTTTAAATGAGAATGATTTGAGACCCCACCTGCTAACCCCTCCCCTTTCAGACATGGATTCGACCCTTACCTATTGCGGTGTAGAGGACCTGGTCACAACAATGCTGCCCAGATAGCTGAGATCAATCAAAAACAAAGAGGGTAAGACTACCAAAGCTTCCAGAGAAAACGTGCCGTCTCTACTCTAGATGAGGATGAGTGTTTTGCGAGAGATGAGTGCACACTCATCCCTGGCAACGAAGGCCATCTAAGAAGGCCACCGTGATGATCAAAGCCCTGAGATAGAGGAGGTGAGAGAGATGGAAAACATGAGCTGGAGAGAATGAGTGATGGTCAGCCCACAAGAGCGGACAAAGAAGAAGAACCATGGGATCATCAAGGATGCACTAGAAAATCCTTAACCATGAGAGATGTTATATACTATGATTATTTCCTACATAAAGATTACAATGCTTAAAAGTTAAAGCAGACTAGGCTTTTAAAAAAACAGAAAGTATGGAAATTTGTCCTGTGAACCCTCAGAAGTTATTGGAGTAATATATTGGAGGACATGGACATTTGTGCACATGTAAAAAGTTTAAGGTATATGTAAAAAATTGTAATTAATAATCACAAAAGCATGAAAGCATTGCTTTTGCGGCACAATGATGAACAACAATCTCCTTAGTCAAATTTGAGCCTCCAATGGTATGGTTCACCTACCCTGGAGAGGGTTCTGAGGGGAGCATCTCCTCATCTGTCCTTCTCTGAGATGGCATCTGGCCGAAAGCATCACTGCTCTCCGTGGGGGGTGAAGGGGACTGGGAGGGATAGCTGGCCGCTGCTGTGGCAAAGGCCATGTGGGCACGATAGCTGCTGAGGCTTGGCTGCTGGCCACTCTGGCCTTGGGTGGGTGAAGTGGCAGGGGAAGAGGAAAGAGACCTCCGGGAGAAGGAGACACTGGCAGGGTGACGGGCACTCTCTGGCATCTCTTGAGAACGGGAAGACCGCAGGATGGGACGGGGAGGAGGGCGGACAAGGATGTCTGGAGAGCCGGCGTGTGAGCTGGGAGGGGTCTGGGTGAGAGGGGAGAGCCGCGACGGCTGCAGGACCACCTGCTGCAGGCCGAGTTCCATCCTGCGTGTCGCCCTGGGGCTCAGCCAGGGCTGGGCCTCAGACCTCCAGCCGTCTGAGCTCTCACTGAGTAATGTGCTTGGGCTTCCCATGCGGGCCGTGGAGCCTGAGTAAGGCAACACTGGTACGCCCATACCGTGGGCAGTGTGTCTCAACTGCCCTAGTGTCTGGGCCTGTTGCATAGTTATATGCTTGGCTGAAGGGCCCTGAGGCGGGAACCTGCCAGGAGATCTGCTTAGGTGGGCTCTAGGGGCCTCCAGCTGGAGGAAAGCAGAGCTTGAAGGGAGCTGAGAGGTGGTGGTAAGAGTGTGACTATGGGAAGGGTATGGAGGCGGCTCGGGGAGGTCCCGGTGGAGATATGAAGAATGACGTGGTGGAAGAGCGAGACGGGGACCCTCCTGACCTAGAAAGGGAAAGTCAGGAGGCTGCCAGATCTCGGTCGAGTGAGAGGAGGGAGGGCTATGCACCAGTGGGAGGGCATGGCCGGAAGCGCCATACTGATGAATCCTCAGCTCCTCCCTCTCCTCTGGAATGGTGGGATGGCGGAACGGCCCCTCGGGGGGAAATGAAGGTGAGGAGGACATGGCAGAGCTACGTGGGCTAACATCAGGCATGTAAAACGGAGGGTGAAGCTCCACCTCAGCACCACTACCTAGATAGCCATAGAAAGGGCCTGGAGGGAAGACCCTGTGAAAATGGGAGACCCGGCTCTGCCCCGTGGCCTGAAGCCCACTACCCTCCGAGATGCTCATACCTTCCATAGGCCTCTGGAACCGGGGACTGTAGGCTGGGGGCTGCATGTAGGACTCCTGGCTGGAGGACACAGGGGATATCTGGGGCCTGAGGGTGGCCATGACTGGGGGTAGGGGCCCTGGGTCATCGTTCTCCTCATCTGACTGGCGGAACTCAGGATACAAGTCTGATTCCTCCACAAAGGGAAAACCCTCAATGCGACGATGCTTGAGGGATGCTTCAATGTCACCGGGTTCCATGACAAATCGGCCATCGGGTCCACGGCTGATCAGCTCAATGGGTGTGGTGACCTCGGCCTCGTGCTTGGACACACTGTACTTCTTACTAGTTATTGCTCTCTTGGTTTTCTTATAGAGGGACAGCTCTTTCTCTTTCCTGGGGCTTGGCAACTTCTTGACGTAAAGGCCAGGGACACCCACACTGGCCAGAGATGGAGGCCGAGAAGAGGTGATGCTCTCAGGACTTATCTTCCCAGAGGACAGCCTACCAATCAAAAAAGACATGAGGCTTAGGAAAAAACCCTAGGGAATACTGGATCACAAAATCAGCAATATCAAAACAAGAATCATGGCATGTTCAGAATATAATTGAAGGGAAATGGTATGACATTGCAATTTCATGTTAATGCTACGTGTTACATTTGTAAATGTGTAAAAATGGAGTACGACAGAATGAAGACCAGACACAAAACACTTGCAGCGGTGGGCTGGGCTAGCATAAAATTAGCTAAACTATAGAGTCACACCAAAGTTACCCAATTCTTTGATAAAAATTCATCTTCCTAACAGTACAGGATCAAACGAGTGTCAGAATTAGGAGCAGCTAATTGCTGATGGTCTTTATTCCCCCATAAAGTAATTATTTTTGCTCCGCACCACTAACTGAAAGCATGCAGCTAAGGCAGACAGACGGCGTTAGTGTCTGCCACAGAGAGGTGCAGGTGCAAGCACTCACTGAGGGCTGGTGGATGGGGGCCTGTAGCTGCTCCTGTCTGGCTCTTCCCAGTAGGGCTCAATGCCAGGCAAGGGGGTAAGAGGAGGCCTGTGGTGAGAAACAAAATAGAGACGGGGCAGAGTGGGCCGTCAACCAGACTATGGTTCCACACCGCTATGTGGAAATGAATGGGATGGGAGCATGAGACTGCAGCTCTATAAAGGCCACAATGAAATCGAATAAGAGCATGAGTCCCAGTGTGAACTGGATTGTTTGTTCTACCCTTAATATTCTCCTCCCCCCTTTAGCTTTTAAATGTGAAAGTGACATGCTGCCATGCCTGCACTGTTTGATTCAGGGGAGCTACATGTTGATACTATATTGCACCATTAAAGGGTTCTGCAACAAACTGACTGAACGGCAAAAGGAAAAAGCTTGAGAAGATTGTTTGTAATGGCAAATCAATGCATCTCAGTGCTGAAAAGCAGAGGTAAGCACAGATGCATTTATAGCAGCCACTTTAGTGACCACTCAAATCCTCCTCCATGCATCCCTCACGTAACACAGCAGCTGCTGGTGTCAGCCCTTTCATTTTCCCCAACTATACATGCTCTCTCTCTCTCTCTCTCTCTCTCTCTCTCTTTCTCTCTCAAGCCACGTGCTGAAGGGATTCTGGGTGTCAACAGATTTGCCAAAGTGCAAAGTATGATGGATGTTACCATGCACTGGTACTTACGGAGATTCAATGCTTTTCCTTGTGTGCGTAATCGATAGAGGAGGGTCTGCGGACAAATGCAACATCATGTCACACCAGCATGACAACACGCTTCAGGTCTTTATTACAACCATTGCTTTTAAATACAGAAATAACATTAATAGACATTAGGGGTGGAAATCAGAAGGTATGAGAAGTGTGCTATATTATAAATGCGTCAATAATGCACCGAAATTGCAGCGACCACAATTTTTTACCCCTTTTTTTAAAGTCAATATTTTTATTCATGTCACATATTATGCATGAAATAAAAAAAAACATTAATAGAATTTACAGGCTTCCACAAAGATTAACATAAAATTTGCATTTTTGAGCCCAGTATGTAAAGATATTTAGTTTAGACCCAAAATTTTTCTTTTAGAACATCTGTAGATTAGTCTCAGCTAGTAACACAACATACACAAAGCAATAATTCTTTATGTTTAGTTTACTGTACAGTTAATAAAAAAGCAATAAACTGCAATCTTTTACTTTCCCTGTTAAAAATACATACTGGGCCCTCACAAAGCCTCTAAACAACTGTAAAAAAAATCCTCACTTAACCAGCTTCATTTATGCCAGTAAATCAATTACACCAGCATGTAAATGCATGCAGTAAGGCTTGTGAATTGCACTTTTATGCTTTGTGGAATTACATTCTTAGCTCAATCTAAGCGAGTTTGGATTCTGGTCGAACAGAAATAACCCAGTGACTGCTGACCTAATGATATAGTACATTTTGGCTCTTATCTTCATACTTTAAAAAACATAAAAAACAGCTGATACCTGGCAGTCCAATACTAAAAAAAGTATCATGAAGTACAATGCTACAAAGAAACATGTCTTTGGCAGGCACATACCTCGCTTGCGTTTGAGCTTGCGTCGATGTTGCTTGTTGACAAAGCACGCGGCGAGCGTGCTGAAGAGGATGGCAGCAGCCAAGAAACAGATGGTGGCTACAATTCCGGCCACCACTGGCTTTGCCAGCCCCTCATCTGTGATCTCTGTGGGAGGGAAGGGGTCTGAGAGAGGAGACACACTCCAGAACATGAAAAAATGATGGAAAGCAGCAAGCATGTATTTACAAGCAGCATTTAGTTTGAATTATAAAGCAGACTACAGCATCGGCTGTAGTTATGCCAGCGCTACGCCATCAGAAGCGTCATGCCCTTTCAAATTTAAGGGGGGACATTTTTTTCTTCTGATTTTTGGAGTTTTGAATACAACACATATTTAAGTAATGAGCTTAAGGTTAAGATGATTTTCATTTGTCATGACATTTAGTCTCATTTTAGTGTACTGGGACTGCCATTGGTGCCCCCTCAAAAAAAGTGCATGAGGCCCCTGTATAAATCAACATAGCAAACAGAAAGCTTAAGGGCACTAAGTATAATCACCAGCAGGGGGCAGCAGTGAGTTCTAGATAGTTAAAGCAATGAAATGGTGCATTTGAGCGACACCCCTTATTCTCACCTGTACTTGACACTCCCACCACATTACTGCTCTCACTGACAAGATCATCCATTACAGCCAGCGCTCGGAATTCATACCAAGAGTCCTGATAGAAAGAGAAACAGGTCAGTGGGTCACGAATCCTTTGAGGCCAACAGGTGTAAGTGTCAGATCTACCAATTTATTACAAGAATGTATGTCAGACTGAATTAAAACAATATCCTCTGAGCTTATCAGCTGAAAAAGCATTCCCTCACTTTGTTTCTTCTCTCAGTAATCACAGAACTGACATGATTGCAATTTTACATGAACTAAAGCATTTGATTTCATAGCTATATATATATATGCTAGTGTATTCCTAAACATTGACAAAATTTAACAGATACCTGCATGTAAAATCTACCGTCTTTTCCTACAATTATTTACAATTCCTTTACGATAAACAGAACATATTGATGTTTCGTAACTAAAGTTCACTGGCTTTTTAAAAAAGAGAGCATACTCTTTAATATACTCAAACTTCCTGTTTCAACAGAAAATATGTGACCAAATAAAATGAACACTACACTTGTAGCAATTTTATGGGGTATATAAGATATAAAAAAGATATTTCTCTGACATCTCAGAACTCCCATCAACCCACAGCACAATTAATGTCTCCAAGAATTTATATTAAGTAATTTTACATGTATAGCTTAAATGTATTTTCTTGTGTCTTGGACTCAAATATTTAGTTTCGAAATAAGTTACTTTATTCTTTCCTCTACCAAACCTTAAGGGCAGCATTAACAGACAAATTAATCCTGGAAAACAAACTATAGTTTAAATTGTTTACACCTGTAAATACTATAGCTCTGCATTATGATATGGCGCTAATGGGTTCGGCACAGGATGTTAGCGATGCCCCTACCAGAGGCTACTTTAACTAATATTCTGTCACTGGGGAATCTCTTGCAAAGCCCGCTGTATGCTTTTCATTGATATTAGTAGTAATATCATCAGAACAAGAGTTACCTGAATGAGGTCTCTTGCTATGATCTCAGTCTCAGTTGCGGGAATCAAGTCGTCCAGAACCTCCCACCTTTCTCCCAGACGGAACTCGATGATGTAACGGTCAATGGGTGAAGAGTGATTGGCTGGAGGAAGCCATGTCAACAATACACCCTGCTGTGTCCGGTTGGCTGTGAGGCATCGTGGTGGAGTTAGAAGCACCAGTGGTTCAGGGGTACTTATGGGATACCCTGGAAGATACATTAGGATATCTCATGTAAAAGGTCATTTAGGGGTCATATAATCTATATGGTATGTGTAAAGGTGCCACCCACCTCCTGTAGTCACAGTGACTACCTCACTGAAGGGGCCGGTGCCCAGCTTGTTCTGGGCCAACACACTGAATTGATAGGCAGTCTTTAGCTCCAACCCCTGCACCACCAACCACGTCTGAGAGCCAGGCACAGGAACGGACAGCCAATCGTGAGGCCCTAAGTCGTTTTTTATCTTCCTATTGGATGATGACAAATTAACATTGAGACAATGATATATGTAAATTGCATTTTAAAAATGTAACCCTCTTTGTAAAAGTGCAGTCTAAAAAATATGGTTTGTAATGGTATGTATATGTGCACGTATGGGTTGTAGATATACATTTGTTATACTGTTTTCCTCAACAAACGGTCAGTGAAAGGAGGTGCTTCGTTTTTTTCCTCCAACTAAATATTATAAAACTACATGTTATATGATTTCTATTCATTTTACATGAACGTTTACAGTTTTGGAAACCTGATTCAACCTGATCAAAATTTGAGGTGTCCATATACAGTTAAACAAAACCTCTTGCCCAGTAAACATAAACACACAATATAATCTACCATATCCAATAAATGTCTCAAACAGCCATCACTTTTAAAGTCACATTTAGAGCTAGGGATTATGATGTAATTTGTTTCCTTATATGTTTTGCCATGGCTTACATAGCAAAAACAAAATCATATTGTTGGAGTAATTGAATTAACCTTTGTGGCATTCAGCACAGTTCCAATAAGTGATTCACTGAAGCTTCATGTCATCAGTTTCCCACAGAAATGTCATAAGAATGACGAGTAACTGCATTACATTTCCTAGATGTTCAAATTTGATCACTTTAGCACTTGAATGTGCTAAGATCATACTGACATTACTCCCAAATGCCATTTACTGCAGCGTCAGCTTGAGGTAACAGCAAATTTAATCGAATAACAAAAAATATTATTTTAAAAACAAACTGCTTTCGAATATCACATATTTTGAAAATAAATGATGAGATGTAAATGAAATGAGTTCTCATTGATTTATATAATTTACAATCCGGCCTCCAGAAGCGAGTGTGCTAGAAGATTAACGCTTTAACACGTCGCTGGAAAAAATAGACTCACGAGTCGATTCAGAAAAAGAGGTGAGGAAGGAACTATATTTAGCGTGACTTACACCGGGCCGTACCAGACGGAAAATGTCTGTTCAAAGCCTCCGTCATATCCAGGTTCCCAAGAAACATTAGCGGAGCTCATGGAAGCTGATACATGGACGTTATTTGGCGCATGTGGACTGGTGCCTAAAACACAGAGATATTTTTATTAATGTTGTTGGCAAAGATAAGCAACACTATTACTATTGCTCATATTTGGGGCTTGGGATCTGAAGAAACTGTGTTCTTTGGACTTTGGCCAGTAAGCAACAGAATAGAAGCAATAGAAAACCAACCACACAGCAACGCACTACAAAAAATCTCATTTTATCTCAGCTGTTTTTTACAGTGGCACTGCCACTCAAGCAGAAACTTTGAATTAAAATTCTATTAACTTCATATTCATGTTAGTGGCTCAATCACATCTACTGAAAAGCATTTGCAAAATGACACCTAGCAAAACAGAATCCATTTTACAGTATACCAGCTAACAGGCAGCGTTCTCAGAAAATGTTAAACATTTAAAACATTAACAGTTCTCCAAAGTTATCAAAAAACATTCTTACAGTAAGATTTGTACAACGTTTTGTAACATTACATATATCAAAAACGTTATTCTTAAATTGGTAATGAAATGTTTTAAAAAGTTATAGAATTTAAAGTGTAAATACAAGCTCTAAAAACTGACACTTGAACATTTCTAGAATTTTCAAAATAACTCAATAATAAATGTTTCTGTTACTTAATGGAAACATTAGGAAAACATTTTTACAGCCTAAAATCCTCAGGTGGGACATTACCAACATTGTCTTGATGCTTAAAGGAACAGTTCAGCCAAAAATTAAAATTCTGTCTTCATTTACTCACCCTCATGCGTTTGAAAATGTTTTGTGTTCCACAGAAAGCCATGAAAGGCTATTAACAGTACAACAGATTGTCCAAGTTGCTCTTTATTAACTTTATTAATTTCACCTAAAGCTATCATATGGTTTATGAAGGCTTGGTAAACATCATCTTTGCTGTTCCACAAAAAATTTGGAGGTTTGGAATGATGTGAAGATAAGAAAACAATGACAATCTAAACCCTGAGTCAGTTTTCCTGGATGAATCTAGAGACTTTTGGGATGAGATCCACCTGTCTGACCATACCCTACTCCTAACAATGTTCTTCTGACCAGATAGTACGTATGCCGAGTACAGACTGACCCAGTCAGAGAAGAACAGGACAGTGCTGGACGATACTGAGATGCTGAAGTGGAGGAAGCAGTCATAAGTTCTAAGCATCTCTCACCATCACACAGCAGCTGCAAAGAATCTGATAATTACTCCCTCATTAAGCAAAATCTTTGGACTGCCATGA
Source organism: Botia almorhae (assembly GCA_036877575.1). Classification (NCBI taxonomy): domain Eukaryota; kingdom Metazoa; phylum Chordata; class Actinopteri; order Cypriniformes; family Botiidae; genus Botia; species Botia almorhae. The sequence continues at coordinate 149,370 of JAZGTJ010000259.1, forward strand.
CACCAGTGAACAAACAAATGACGCTTGTGTGGGTTTTTGTGAACGCTGACACATCACTTGTCATCCGAGGGCGAATTCACAGACGTGGCAGCTGAGTTAGAGCCACGGCGAGCTACTCGCAGTTGAGAAACAACATAACTGACACACTCTGTGTCCTCAAAAACCCCTCAAGGTCTGCCAAAGAACCAGTGCCAGTACAGAAATGAGATGCTGCAGTTAATTCAATTTGTTCATAGCACTTTAACAAAGATTATGTAATGTCTGACAAATCATTATTTACATCAAAATATAAAAAAGCAAGAGCCAAAAGTATGAGACCAAATTATCTGCATTTATTACATTATTAAAACAAAGAAAGTGACCTTTTCTCTTATATAATGTTATGTAATATGTAATAATTTAAATATAATAACATTTTTACATAATTTCCAAGGCTGCTTTTCATAGACAACGGGTCAACTTGTCTCCGTTTCTTCTGAAAAGTAAAAATGTCATTTTGCAACATCATTTACCTATTACGAAAAGGCGTGTGCTGGCAGTGATGCTCGTTACTACGTTGGTGGCGACACATTCCCACTCCCCATGATCTTCTTTGCTCAGAGACACAAACTGTAAGCTACCACTTGGTAAGATGTTATGCTTGCTTCTGCTGGGCTTCCCGACCTCATGAAACACAAGATGAACAGTTTGCTCATATTAAATGATTGTCTAGGCACATGGATAAAAATACTGGTTCAATGGTGGTGGGCCTACGGTACCTTCCTCCACACAATAGTTGGGATCTCAGGATCTCCAGAAGCAGCGCAGGGGATGACCAGCTCTCTCCCTGCCTCCTGACGATACTCCCCCCCAGGCCTTACATTGAAGTAAGGGGGGTCCTATGGTCCCACGATTGTTTAAAACGTATAACTCAAACCAATCAACCACAAACTCATATCAAACTAAAATTACAAGGTTCAGGATCATGTGCTTTTTATTATTTCATCATGTCAAATTTTAGTTTCGGACTGGAAAGGACATTTTAAGTTCTAAAAGTTCAAAGGTTTTTATAGTCCATCAAGCCCCTTTAACTCAAAAACTACAAAGGTTTGATGCTTCATGAACCATCTAGTAATGCAGATGTAGTCCTACAGTAATACAACACAGACTCACCTTTAGCACCAAAGTAGCCGGAGGGGACTGTCCCATGGTACCTAGGACATTGTAAGGCACACAGGTGTAGGTGCCAAGGGAGTCTTCAGTGACCTCTGCCACCCGAATGCTTCCATCCGCCATTTGGCTCCATCCAGGATACTACAATAGATCCAGAAGAGCACAATCAGTGATGTGTAGTGCTTTCAAAACAGAGCTTGAAGTGACGGTGGAGAGCCTTGACATTTCAGACGTCTGAAGTGAACAGATTACTGACCTTCTCGATTCTCAAGGGGTATCCGTCTTTCTCCCATCTGACTGATGTAACTGGGGGGTTGGCGTCCACTGGGCAGCGAATGATTCCGGGCAATTTTCTTGGGACGTAGATAACAGGTGGCATGTTCACAACACGAGCAGGGTCTGCAAAAAGCAGAAATGAGGAACATGGACGATAACACAACGTGTGGTACGGCTGATTGGAAGACATTTTAAAAGGCATAAGCAAACAAAATCGATTTTGGAATGAAAGTTATAAAGTACTTTAGCTATGTAGCTTTTATTATATTAATTAGCCTTGAGGTCATCTGCTCTATATGCTAGTGTACTCCTAACCTTTAGCAGATATAATATATGCTTTTAAAATGCACAATTGAACTGATGACTCATCTCGCACCACACAGACTGGCTTGCAAGAATGAGAACTTCCCTAATACCATCTTAAACCATCACTATTACCACTGCGTTACAAATATAATGCTATTTAAAGCCCTTTTCCTGTTCTGTTCTTTTGTTCTATCACCGCTAGCAGCCCTGGAGTGTCACTGACTGATAAAGCACAAACCCAGAGGCGTAGACACGCAAACTGCTAATGAGAGAATCAGTCACTTTTCTGCAACACGGTTCTATAACATGGTCAGAACTCCTTTAACAGATATATGGACTGCTGTGCTGCATTCCATCTCGTTTAATGCATCTGGACCCCCTGCCAACCTTTGACCTCTTTTCTGATGATGTAGTGGGTCACAAAGACATACTGCCAAAATGTATATCTTTAATGTTCTGTAAGTTGCTTCGGATAAAAGCGTCTTTCAAATACATACATGTAAATGTAATCTGTCAGTTGTGCTGTCACCCACCCACTGGTGGCAGATCAGGAAATTTGGTGATTTGGGAATTTGGTGAAAATTAATCTGGTGATATTAATTATACAATTTATGTAATTCATCAACTCTATGTGAAATTGTAGACTATGTAGAATTGTAGACTTATTAAATTCAACTGATATGAGATTCCACGGGTGCATATACAGATTCTAGCTGATATAAGTTTAATGCCTTAAACTTGCCTCATTCAATTGGTTTGTAAAGTTGGAACTTTTCATCTTATAATATTGCACAAAAACAACTTGCTTCAGAGCCTGTCATTTATAATCCCAAGTTTGTCATGGTGACGGCAGAAAGTAAGCCTCTTCCAATCTGTCTTTTCCAACTAAAAAGTGAGACAAGGAACAAATATTAACATAGACAGACATACAAACGGCTGTAAAGACAGAAGCAGCTCAGACTCGGGGCTTATCTGCTACTTTCTGCAGCATCACGAGACTCTTGGTGCAGATGGAAGCGAACGCTCGAATGCTCCAGAGAAACGCAGCAACTAGAATATTTCAGACGCCTGGCAGTCACAACGGCATCTCACAAAGGTGTAAAAGGCTCCGTCTCTACCAATTACCCGCTTTAACGGTACCATATTCCACCTAAAACATTTCTGAGGCACGCAGGAAGGCTTGAGTAGTAAAACACGGGGCTGGTGCGACAGGCTGTTAGGGTTAAGAGGTCAAACTCACATTGCACGGTCAGGTACGCTGAAGCAGAGGGGGAGATGCCCAGACTGTTACTGGGACTGCAGGTGTATTTCCCAGCATCCTCTGGTTTCACTCTGTAGATGATGAGGGTTCCGTCGATGAAGATGCGCACGCGGAGCTTCAGATCACTGCAGGGAAGAGAAGACAGATAATCTGTTTGAAAAATATGATCAAATATATGATTATAAGAACTAGAGCTGGTACAGACTCTCACAGTAGAATCTTTGCTCAGTTCTGCGGTATAAATGTTGCACATTTTTAAAACAGTCAAGAGTTAGGAATGATAGCACTTAGAAAATAGTTTCCTGCGATTCTAATAAAAATAAATGGTACACTTCCTATGACGCATCTCATGGCTTGTTGCCAGATCCAGAAAAAAAAATACTTTTTTGGAAAATGTTAACATGGTAAAACGTGTTTAAAACAGAACTGTATTAACTCTTATTAATAGCTAAAAGTATTGGCATATAAACCAGACACATTTGCTAAACAAACATTTATGTGGTGTGGATGTGAAGAGCATTCGTTCCAGTCGTATGGATTATAATTCTAAGGGCCCAGATTATTGCTTATTAAAGTTTACTGATTTAATATCTATCAAAGACATAACAATTGTTTTCTATAGATGCATGTATGTATGTGTGCCTGCAAAACAAATAACATTTACTTCTAAATCAAAATTATTACATGGTTAACTGTAATACTGCGAATGGAGGTGTGATATGATTTCAGCAGCGTGTTTGCCAGCAGTCTTTATGTGCCTGTGAATATCCTTCCGTTCAAAAGTACCGGAAACCTTTATTTCAAACACTATTCTGGACTGTTTCCACAGAGAGGGAACAGACCACAGGCCTGCATATAGAGGGTCAATACGGCCACGCTTGGGGGAGTCAGAACGGCTCCTGGCTCCACTTCAGATGATCAGCATGTTTTTTTAGGCGTGTGATGACACAAGCATAGTGTCACAAGATGTTCCCATCCCGGCATAAAAACCTGCTGTGTGTGCCTGTGTCACTGTGCTACCATTCGCTCTAATGCAGCTGTATAGGGCCTGAGATTTAGGGATTCTGGCTCTAAAAATATATTCAGCTCTAATCTGAACTGTGTGACTGTGTGTGACTGTGACACACACACACACACACACAGGAACTGTCTGTTTTCAAGGCTTTAAGACTTTGGCACAGTAGTGAACTCGATCATAACTTTACTTCTTGAAGTAGACGTTGTCCTCCTCCCAGAACCAGGTATAGGTCAGGTTGCCAGGATACGCCTCTGCTTGGCACGTAAATTGGGCATTCTGGGATATGTTGACAGTGATGTTCTCTGGTGGTGATACAATGTATGGAGGACCTGGTGGAGACACACAGAGGTTCGCGTTACAGACAGACGGTCATTCCAGGTTTTTTATAGCCTAATATGTGCAACATCTGTGGCAAGCTGTTGAAAAGATAACAATTTTATCCATCTAAACAATGTGTTATACATTTGCCTTCGTGAAATACTTACCTCACCAAGCAAACGCTTTTTTAAGCTTGTCATAAATTTAAAGGTGCTATATAACTTTGCACAGGCAGGGTTGTTAATTTTATCACACCATCCTCACAAGCTAACAGCATAAGAGTCGCATACTTTCAATACTTATTCTCAACACTATGTGTTTGGCTGCTCAGCTTCCAATCCATAGCGCACTTACTGTGCAGTTTTCCCATTGCTTAATACACACTGCCGCAAGTGTGGTTTACTTCTAATTATCTTAATTCTCCCCTGAGTTTAAATGTGTATATAAACCCGTCCACTAAAGGCCATTTTCTGTGCAGTGGCAAGGATACCACTGTCAGACTAGCCCACTGAGAATATTATCCTACCCACACGAGGCTGTCACTGAAATTGCCAATAGACTCTTAATTAGACGTGTGGGTAGGCAGGCACGCTGCCCTGACACTGTGACCAGTGTGAGGTTTGCAGGTGCTTTGCGGAAAGATACAGCGCGAACGATTCGCCTTTAGCATAAACAAACCCATGACTAGCAGTGAAATATCTTCTAATCTTAATTTGTGGACTACGCTGAGATTCCTGCATGTTTTCTTAATGTGCGGTAAATGACATTGCATCGAAGGGGACTACTGACAGCATAGCGGCTTTGCTTATTAAAATGAAATCGCAAAGGCATCACTTGAAAGCATCTAAAAATAGTCAATCGTCAATCGTGCTGGAGTAATTTGAAGCAGGACAAGAGTGCCTCTCCAGTGGCTTCATGAGAATATTGCTTTTGGTAAAAACAATATTGCTAGTTTACTAAACAAAACAGCCCGTGGCCAAGGCAATTTTGGCTCGGCGCAGCTCATATGTGTCTCCATCCGATTTGCTGGTGCTCAGACCAGAGCTGATGATTCACTTGTGAATCACCCCATCTGAAGCTCTATATTCTCAGGTGGGCTAAGCAACGTAATGAACAACATGATACTAGCATTATTTTGTGAATGCAAGATGGGATCACTAAGTAATTCTTTTTCTTTAGGAAATGTAATGCAAATGCTTAATTTTCTAAGTTCTGACTGTGTTTTTAATCCTTTCGGTGACGCGTGTCTAGGGTAAAATGGCTTCTGGAAAGAGGAAAAAATGTAGGGCGAGATTTGATTCAGAAATTGATTGGATCATCAAAAGTTGGAGGGGTAGAAACTGCCTGTTCATTGGACAGTCAATATAGTCCCGCCCTCAGGGAGAGACTCATCATCATGAGAAGAGATGTCATTTTGTGGGCAAGGGGAGATTCTTGATAAAAGATTATGAGGGCACATGAATTTTAAAGAATACATTGACGTGCATGGATAATGTATTTGCATTTATAATAAACACTGCAATATTCCATGAATATGAATAGTGTACTTTGATTTCATGGTGACTTTAAGGCATGAAGCATGGAAAAGAGGCATCACGCATCAAGTAGGTTATCCAGTAAAGCCTGCATGTGTCCCCTGTAGTCACACGTGTCCTCTACACTCTCTGTGTCTGCCAGTAAAGGCTGCAGGTTAGCGCACTGCTATGTATTCACAGTCACGCTCCACTGCCATAAATCTGACTGCAGTGAAAGCCACAGAGCCAGTGACAGACAGCTTCCTCATGTTTGCTGTCATACCGTACACAGTATACGTATAATAAACTGAAACTGCTTCATCATGCTGTACTAATGCTGAGGCCATATGAGGAGAGACTGCGGTACAAATACCAAGAGCTGATTCAGGGTAAACCGGGATTATTCTGATTGAATGTGCATGTCACACACACACATATATATATCAGACCGGCCTCACGTCAATCAGCTACAGTGGAGACGAGACAGGTCTGATCTTCTCAGGTGCTGCATGTGCCCAGATCTGCAGTATTGAGTATTGACTGTAAATGTTGCTGAAGAACCAGTATACTGTAGCTGCCCACCACAAGGTCAACCTGTTTCCTGGTCCCCCGTGTTGGGGGGGGGTTATTACTTTACCATACTTTTCATACATCAAGAGACTTCTTAGCTATACTTCATTTAAGTATGAACTTTGTCCTCCAATTTTCCCCCTAAAAAAATAAAAGCCTAAAAGTGGAGAAATAGAAACAAATGACACAACAGTTGACCCACAGTAACAAAATGTTTAAATTCATAAACAAATTTCTGACTTTTGATTGCTTGCTTGCAGACTTCGGTATCTTGGAAAAACCAAGCACGGTTTGTGATGTTGTGATCTCATCCAGAATTCAACAGGAGACTCGAGATAACTACGGTCTCTATTTGCACTCCATTTGATCTCCCTGTTGTCAAGGAGAAATAGTTGAGATACTAAAGATTCTTTGTGATTTAGCTAGTTACACCAGCACCAAATCAGCACAAACTAACCTGACCAGCATAGAACTTTACTCTGGTCTATGCTAATCATCTCATCACAGAGGTGAAACAGCATCACACCCAAGATATAAGACAGATAAAAAACGTCCTCATACAAACAACAAGAACATAAATAAATAAATCCAGTAACCGTAAACCTGCAGTATATAACCTCCATCATTCTGAGCAGGGCTGTAAACAGCTTATACCGGAAGGCTCCATTAGAAGCTGAGTGACAGGAAGTGATCTATGCAGATGGAAAGGACTGAGCGCATTGACTCCTGCAGACGTGCTTAGAGTGACGAGACGTAAAGGCCAGACTTTGACAACGCTGATGTGTCCACACACACATTCATTGAACAAGACTAATTAGCCATGGAGCAATGAGGGCTCAGAGACTTTGCCTCTTTTTGCATAATATATTGACAGAACACAGTGTCCAAAGTAGTGAGAAAAGGACAAACACACTTTCTAATGTTTCTGTTTCTAATGAATCTATCTTTGTTGCAGAAAACACTGTATGTGTGCTAGCAAAACACACATTACAATTAGCCTATATTTAGCTATGCAAATAAATAGCAGGACTAAATAGCAGGCCACCTATGCTCTAAAAAATAATTATTTTAATTCAATTCAACTTTATTTATATAGCGCTTTTCACAAAAGGACATTGTTACAAAGCAGCTTAAATTAAATATTTATATATATATAATTTATATATATATTTATATTAAATATAAGTCCATATTTAAGTCCACACTTATATGTAAAATAGACCTGCCCATCTCACCTTGCACCAGCAGGCGGGTGGTGTGTAGCGCCTCCCCTTGGTCACTGTGGGCGCGGCAGCTGTAGGCTCCCCGGTCCTCCCGCGCTACGGCCTGCACTGTCAGACTTCCATCACTCACCTGTGAAAAAACCACAACACACATTAAACTTAATGTGCTTTACAACCACTGCTAGTCTAAAGAAAGAGTTTGAATTGATTCTATGCCACTGATCTACAGATATACTCATAAAAGTGATGCAGATATATCATCACAGACAAATGGCTGAACAAAAATGGAAACATCTACTTGAGCTTAGAGAAAATAATTACCCAATGTTTTGCTTTGAATTTTAAAGAAAGAATAAAACAACAAACCAAACTTTACTTAGGATGCTCTTGGTGAATGTAAAATAGTCAAAAACTCTGACCCAAAAAAGAAACAAATTATGAGGCATTTGGGATCTTTTCATAAAGGTTGATGTTTTTTAAACACTTACTGTTGCTTTAAATTTTTAAAATAAGAAAAAATGAGGTGCGATAAAACATATTGTCATTACAAGGACATACAATGCTTACACATCATAAAACTATGTTACATAGACCTGAGGAAAATGCTTTAGCTGACATTGCTGTTGTTTACACTTAATAAAATTAATTAGGAGCCAGAATTCAGATTATTTTTGCTGACTCCAAGTATTGTACAACATTGGTTCCTCCTGGGTTTGAAGGCATGCACCTGCCCAAGCACATGACGAGATGGATGAAGTGAGTTACTGTGTGGGTTCCTGACAGGATGTTTTTAAAGACGAGCGGGTTGTGTTTCATTCCCTGCACATCAATAGCTTTAGTCAGAAGAGACTAGCCTTGTTGTTCCTCCCACACAATATCCCAAGGTGTGTCACGTCCTGGGGACAGCTGACACAATCCTCCAAGCACATCACACGATGGCCTGTTTCATCACTATCCTGTCACTGATGGCCACATCACACTGATGACCCGAACCGGGGCAGGTAATAAACTCTCTGAAACGCTGTGTGTGTGCCGAGAGCTTTATTTAAACACGCTCTGCTATAAAAGAGGGATCGGGTGAGAAATGAGCCCCGCACACCGAGATGAGACATCTATTCCTCTTGCACTTTATCCTGTGTGTTCCTTTCCCACATTCCTGCTTTTCTCCAGCTTCTAGCCATGGCAGCAGGAAACAAAATGGAGGACCACCAACCTCCTCACTACTGTTCTTAAAGGTAAGGTCATGACAAGGTTCTTTTAAATAAATATCTGGGACTTCGGGTGGTAAGCAGTGGGAAAAGCTTTTAAAAGCAAGAGCCAAGAAGTTAAAGAGGAACGCCTTCTCCTCATTTGATACAATTTAATTGCATCCACAATTAATCGCAGCATTGGGCAAAAAATGTTTTTTCCTACTCCATTTTAACAGAATAACAGAGCAGAGATGACACTACATTTCCCATAATTCCTGTGGCTGCACGAAAGGAAAATACAAAGATAATGCATCAGTTTTCACCGATTTAATGCACATCCTCTGCTATTTTTTTCACATTAGCACTAAGAGCTTTCTGTCTTGGAAAAAAGCTGTAATTTTTTTTTATTTAAAACAAAACACTTCACATCACCTTATATTTATAACTTTCAATCTCCTAAGAATTATATAAGAGTTCACAGACGTTCATCTTTATGGATAGCCCACCAAATGGCTTGCAAGACACCGTAAATGCGTCCTTTTGGGAATATTCTCCAGCGCCGCAGAGCAGAGAAGGATATGTAAGGCCACAAGGTTAGAGAGTAACCTTGCTAAAAAACAGTCACGAAGGAAAAGCAGCAGCTAGCCATCACCTACTGTTTATCACTCGCCGTTGAGTAAGACTGGCAGCCACGACATGGCAAATGGCACTCAAACACGCCTCACGTACATTTTAGCCATGACCAATTGCATGCTGGAAAATGTAGAACAAGAGGAACATGGCTAACAAAGATGGTGCAGGTGGCTAGTCGAAAACGGATCAAAGCGAATGTTCACGCACAAGACAAGAAGCAGCTACACCACCTCTCTCTTGTCTTTTATTTGTGTTTCCTCAGGGGTAGCTCCTCTGATGTGCTGAGAAGCAATGCCTGCTGGAGCCAGACTGACTGCCTGTTCTGTCAAAACTGCATGCATGCAGCGTAAGGTGGAAACACGCTTGTCAGTTTTTTCTCTGTCTCCACTACAGGCGTATGTTCATCATCTGTCAGACCACCGACACAGGCTGCGACTGACAGTGCATTTTCCTACAAATGGGTTGTGATGATTCATGCTTCCATTTCCGAAAGAAAAAGGAGACAGGGGAATTCGCTGGAGACCAAATCCATCGTTAGACTGAATTCAAACACGCTATGTTAGGAAAGTACATCATCAATGTGCTACTTTTTCAAGGCAGCCGCTAGCTGAAAGGAATGCTAAATCATCTGGAACAGTACAGTACACTGTACAGTACAGAGACAGTGGCATTCACACCCTGCAAATTATCATTTTCTTAATAAGCATTTTTATCCCATTTTCAGCAAAATATCTATAATAATAAGACACCCTTGCTCAACAAGCTAAATGGTGTTGAGTAAAATAACAACAGTAAGACTTG
>JAZGTJ010000260.1:0-70117 GCA_036877575.1 Botia almorhae
TGAGGGGGGGGGGTGTTTGTGTGTGGGTGGGATGGAAAGGTTCAGTGGGAGACAGAGTTCAGAAGGGTGACAGCTGTGGGGTAGAAGCTGTTCCTAAACCTGCGGAACAGCTTCGGATTGCAGCTTTAATTTAGTTACATTTTGCAGCTAGATACATACAAGCTTTTAAGCTTTTCTGAGGGTTCTGTTGATTAGTAAGAGCTGAATAGGTCATAATGTAAATATGACCACATCATGCACAGTTTAAGGTTATGATGTGTACCACCACTGAGCCTTGGACTTAACCCCAAATTGCTCTGGGGGGATTTCCTTGATGATACATATACTTGTATCATATATAATACATATATAAGTCACTTAAGTCACACAGGATAAAAGCTAATTACATGTAAGTGCACATTTATGTTTACAATAAATCCCTTTCCACACCTATTCATTCTGACACGTGCAGACATCAAGAACATTTGTCAACACTTCAACCCTGATACCAAAGCAATTATATAGCGTTTCTCATGCATGTTAATCTGTGCGTTTCTCTATAGACGGAATTCATAGCTTTATTTTTAGAACTCAGATGTGCTGGATAGAAATGAAACAACAATCTCTGCTTTAGCACAGAGAAGGGATTAGCATTCCTAACCCCCTTGGTTCCTGAATCTAATGGTTTATAGAGGGATTACTGTAGTGGGGTATTAATGTTTTGTTTTTCTGCATGTTTAGACATTGGACAATTTTACCCATTTGATTCTGTCATTTTAATAGCTTTTGATCACTAAATACTTCATTCATCATTACTGTTTACAACAAACTGGAGAAACCTTGTGTCAGGATTTTGTCTGTCTGTTATTTTAAATCACTCGAGTTTTCGAGTAATTGTTTTGTTTTTGTTGTTCATGCATGGGCTGATATCAAGTGACATTCACATTTACGAGAAGAATATAAAGTTCACTGAACATCAGCGTTTATTTGATAAATAAAGAAAGAAACTCAATTTTAAACTGAAGATTCATTGTAGATTAGTTATAGAAAAAGCTAAATAATGGGGCTGCCTGAAGGAAATATTGTAGCAAGTGACATTCTCTAGCAAGATTCTTTTAGTGTTAATAAAAGAAGGAAATGTTAAAAAAAATCTCAAAATAATTAATCTCAGAAAATCATTTTTGTAACATCACAATTAAGCCACTGACCTGATTTTTGACACTCATCATCAAAGCATTCTTCTTTCAGTTCTGTTCAAATACCAAAAGGATAAATAAGAAAAATCTGAAAGTGGTCAAATATAATTACAAGTATACAAGTGCACATATACAAGTGCTGTATTGCCCTCTGGTGGACATGGAAAAGTGATTTTTTATGCCTGTGCGCCATAATTAAGCATGAATTATTTCATAATTATAACTGTGTCAGTTTGGTCTTGATAGAAAGCCATCTTAACCTTCAATGAAAATTGTGTTACACACAAACTGCCTTCAGTGTCACTGATGTGTTTTAGGTATTTAAAGCCAGATGAGAACAAAAAATCAAAGCACAAGACAGCTGTGAAAAAGAAGACCCTCAACCCTGAATTCAACGAAGTAAGAGTGACCTGACCACTACAGCTTTGGCATTTTTCATGTGTGTGATGGTCTGAATAATAATATCTGCTTTACCAGGAGTTCTTCTATGAAATCAAGTATGCTGACCTCAGCAAGAAGACCCTGGAGGTCACTGTCTGGGACTATGACATTGGCAAATCCAATGATTTCATTGGTAGGATCTGTTCACAAATTATACTCAACCTTTATTTTTCAACAGTTTTAACTTCCAAAGTTTGTAATTGTAAAAACGATCTGCAACTTGTGTTATTGATGAAATGCAGTTTAAAAGGTTACCTCATTCTGTAAAACTGCCCAGAATTGCCCAAATCAATAGTTCCCTGCGACTGCAACACCAGCAATAATGAACTTTTTCATCCTTTTTCAGGCGGGGTCTCATTAGGTATAAATGCCAATGGCGAGAGGCTAAAGCACTGGTTTGACTGTCTGAAAAACAAGGACAAGAAAATCGAGCGCTGGCACACGTTAACCAATGAACTCCCTGGTTCAGGGTACAATGACTGAAAGTCTACCTTCCAGTGGTTGCCCCAGTGCCCCACCCCTTTCCCAAATGATGTCAATGTTAGCTCAGCCTTTGATGGACAGATCAGCACTCCAACAGTTCATTGATTTAGAGATGGATGCCAATATCTGCTCCCAACGAATACACCTGCCCTATCTCATTACTCTCCCTGGTGTTGAGCTTACAGTTTGATTGCGTAGCTTGATGTGGCGTCTGGGCTTATATAAGGGTGTTTAGGGACAGGAGAGATGGAGAGATGATGTTCCTGCAGCCAACAGGAGATCAGATGTGCTGATTACATATTTCAACACACTCTACTTTCTCTTATTCCCTGTTCTCTTTCACATTCTCTTCTTCTCTTAGCTCTGAGGTTTAACATAACCAAGACAGCTGCTCAACACAAATCAGCTGTCAGTAGGTGTATTATGAGTATGCATTATGGCAGCAAAGGGGCTCTGAAAATAATTTCTAAAATACAGCTGAACTGCTTAGGAGCTCTGCTCTGCTAAAACATGTTGTTTACATCAAGAATACAGTCTGAAACTTTTCTGATGCTTGACTAAAGGCTAAAGCAAAATTATACAAAATTATATTTACAGACAGATGACTGTGAGGATTATATAGTCTGTATAAAAGAAAACATACAATTTTCACCCACCACAAAATACGCGGTTTGTAACTCCCCTTTCATTAAAAGAGGCTTTTTTAATAGAGTGAATGACCTCCTAGTAAGTCAACCTAATGAATGTAATTTCTTTACCTTTAATACCCTGACGACAAATTAACAGTGTGCCATTGATATTAAAGAACACAGGACTTAAATAGACATTTTTCTAGAAAGAATAGAGAGCTCAAACCGTGTTTACACAGAGGACATACTAATGCCCAAAAGGAGCTTTTCTAGAAATGAAGGCCTGTCATCTAGAGGTTTTCCACCTCCTAATTGGATTTATCTTAAACTTAAACCCATATCTATGAATGTCACTTTTTAAATTCTCTGCTCTGTAAAGCAGAAAATCGACTTAATGTTTTAGAAATTGATATAGTTTTGAGATTGATTGATTGATTGATTGATTGACTGATTGATTAAAAGAATGTTTATAGTATTCTACCTTTTAAAGCCTTTTTGTTGTATAATTTGGACCAAATATATTTTTAAAGGCTTTGTTAAAGTCATTTGACACGTTTGTGTTAATTTTGTATGCATGTGTTATTTAGTGGCATTTACATTATAAAACCAATTTATTATTTTAGCCTTTCTGTGTATATTTAGCATGCTATTGGTGGGTATATTGGATGTATTACTGTATGTTTAATGATTTTATTTTTCTAAAGTACTGGTGGAGTTTATTCTTTAATTAAGGATTGCGGGTAAAACTTCACTTGCTGACCATTTATTAATATTAACTTGAGACCCCTAAAAGCAGAAGACCTACACAATCTTATGATGTATGTATGATGCTCACAGATCGAGAAAGCTTCTCTTCGACAACCCACATTGTAAAAGCCACTCCTGTGATATTTTTTGTAATCGCTTACATTTTTGCTTTTGTAAACAAACTCTATGGCATAGAAATGCATGCAATGTCATTTAAATAACAAAGCTTCACATTTGATACTGCTGTTCTCCATAAAAGAGAGTTCCTGCTCTTGGATGCTACAAGAATGTCAACCTTTCTTCTTGGACAGTTGTTGTGTCTTTAAACACTATTGCATTGCCTGTCAGGTCCTTGTTTGTTTTGTTCATTTTTAACTCTCAGGCAAAGTTTGCATATTATAGTAGCTCTCTGATGAAGTTAATATATTTCTCCTCCAAATGGCCGAATTATTGTGCCTTTTCTTTTGTAACAGTGTTTTTGCACTGCTCACTTTACAAAGATTCCTAGATTGATACTAGCTTTTTGTCTGTGCAAGAACATTTTGTCTCTTTTGAAATATGCATTTGAAAGAATTATGGGTATCTTTATAGTGTGTGATAGTTGATGGTAGGGTGCAAGGCTGAGGCTGATGGTAGGGTGCAAGGTTGAGGAACCTGAAAAGAAACATGTCAGTTTAGTTTTCTGCCCTCGCTCACTGTAAATCCTTAATTGGTCATTTACTCCTAGAAATAAAGTTTACATATCTTTAACTTTCAAGACAGGAGGTTGATCATTCATACTCATGTTCTTTGCATGTAACAGTTATTTTGTAGCCATCATAAAGTGAAAGAAACTAAGCCTCTATGAATTTCCACTGTATTGTTGGATTATAGGAATATCAAGTTCCAAAACGTTTCAAGCATTAAGAGTTCCAGTTTAATGCCATGATCAAGTGCTGTCAGACACCAGTATCTGTTGTTTACTTGGATTTTTGTCCTATTTCAAAAATGTTTGAGTATTATCTAGAGTGTGTTTTTTACTATGGCAAATGATACTTGCATTTACATGTTCAGAGCTGAAAACTCATAAAGAGTAAATAAAAAATAAAACTGCCTCTTCGTCTGGAGGATTATTATATTATTACAGTTGAAAAATTAGTACATTGAAAAAAAAATGCAACTTCACTAAAAATCGACCAAATACAAATGACTGTTAAAACTCAGGAAATTTTATTGATTTTATTGTCTATTGTAGTTGTGCAACAAATAAGTTTGCGTGTCCCTTTTCCCTCTAACCTTTTTAAATGTTATAATTAATTTAGCAAAAAAAACTTTCTGGGCTTTTCGCTTTCGCTGTTCTGGGCTTTTCTCAGCTATCTGTGGTCTGGTTCAACTGGTGGCCTCATAACTCAACAGCTCCACCATGTGTTGCAAGCCTAGTCGTTGGGCATCATCTACAGGCCTGTTGTTAAACTTGTCTCTTTGCTGTTATATTAGAGGAAATCATATAGTTTTTAATACAGAAAGTAGTGAGATGATTTTTTGTACAGCTAGATGAATCTTTGTTTCCATACCTCAAGATCTGCTCCATTACGCATACAGAACTTAACCATTTCCGGCTGATCGGTGCACACTGCCTGTGAAGGAAGCAAAAGAAAGATGCAAATGGTTTGAATGCGTTTCATAGGGATGCTCCAGTAAATGCTGATGATAAGAAAGCCCCACCACATGTAAAGCAGTTCGACCCTGAGCGTCAGAAAAATTCAAACTGACTCCAGCTTTCTTCCATGCCTGCATTTGTTCAGTGTCTCCAAGGAACGCAAGACTAAAAAAAGATAAATTCTTGCATAAAGGCGCTATGCATAAACATATTAAGCAGACTTTAGTGAAACAAACTTATGTTTGTTTGTGCCACTCACCAGCACATCTCAGCCCCAAGTTCCTCTGAGGACTTTTCCAAACATGCCCCTGTAGAAATTAACAGCTCCACCACTTCCAAACTCCTATTGAATTACAATGTAAATCAATTAAGAGAAGAATCAATAAATCTATTAAGCAGATACACATTCTCAAAGTAAATGAGAAAAAATAGAACTGAGAACCCGGAGCGAATGGCATCTTGAAGTGCACTTTCTCCGTTACAGTCGATGGCATTTACATCTGCTCCGTGCTGAAGCAAGAAGCAAACAGTTTTTAAATTGCCCTGTGCAGCTGCCACGTGTAGAGCAGTCCGGCCTCGCCAATCTGCACCTAAGACATCAGCACCCTGACAAAGAAGCCCTAATACATTAACTTCACAGTCACGATCAGAAACTGATTTAAATTAGATCTCTGATGATATTGTCAAATGTTTCAGAACCTCCCCTAGATGTTCCTCGAGGGCAGAAATATCTTCTTGCGCAGCTGAGATGTTCAGCAAATGAGGAAACAGAGCAAGCTGGCAAACTTTCATCTCCTGGTGAAACAAATTATATTTTAATAATGGTTATCGGACAACAGAATAACAAACCTTAAAATAAATAAATCCTATAAATGAAACTCTTATTTTTGTTTTTGTTTAAGTTTTATGTTATGCTCAATAACCAACAAACAGGGTTGTAGTTAGCATCAGTTAGCTGGTAATCCTAACCGTTCTAACGTTATCTGTCCCAAGCCAACCGAGGCGAAGAGAAGACGCTACAGCAGACCAGAACTTGTAAGCTTCCTCGGGGATCTGTCTTCTGGACCAGAAACCTTCCATGATAATTACTGAAAGGTCCAGCAGGTACAAATAGTAACACGCCACTAAATCAGGTCCGTTTAAAGACTGTTGTTACTTTGGCGACTCGCGTGAAACATTTAACTGGGAAAGATGCGTAAATTAAATTATAGCGCGCGCGCGCGCTGACTGACATCTCCGTAAATCACAAATATATTAAATGTAAAGCCTTAGTCATTTTTTAATTACGTTCATTTTCATTGATATATTAAGCATAGTTTAATTTAAAACGTTTCAGTAAGCTGTCATTTGCATGCGCAGTTTTTTTTTAATTATTTAGCAGTTTCTAATCATAATAAAAATATATAATTAATATTATTGTTGTTATCGTTATTATATTTTGTATAACACATTAAGCTTGTTACCTCGTGATGATATTTAAAGTATTTGTAAACTTGAACTTTATTTACTCAAAATACAGGAATATTAGTCACAGTAGAGACATTATCAGAGTTCAGGCACTTTCAGACTGTTTAATACATAATATTATGATTTAATACATACATATTATTTAGCAAGCCTGTCAGCATAAAAAACAGAGATTACGACATTTATTAAATTCTGGTTATTGACCATATAAATATACAGTAGTTTTTTAACGTTTATATACGCTGCTGTAGCGCCACCTGTTGCTTATTTCACACCAATGACCGGTAAAGTATTTCAGATTCAAAAGTTAATTATTGACCTAGTTCCATATTCGTATATTTTACAATTGTATAATTGAATTGTACTGCGCTGGTTTCACTGATGTTGAAAAACCTAGAACTAGTTTTTTTATATTTCACAAATGCTTTTTTATATATTCTCAAATATTTAATGAGTGATTTGATTGACAGCAGTGGTTCTAGAGGCCAAACCCTAACATATGACATCAATATTTTGTCTGTGTGTAAAGCATTGTGTGATATACAGTGGCAAAACTCAGAAATATTTAAACAATGTTAACATGTTTAAACATGATGCTAACATGTTTTAGCGTGATATAGCATGATACCAGCATGATTAGTTGCTAGGGCATGGCTGGACAGTTTCCATGGTGATAATTAAAGACTATTTGTACCAGTTTGAGCCAAAGAGTTCTGTTCAGGTCAATGGGGTACTCGAACTGGTTGCCAGGGCATGGCTATTAAGTTAGAATGTCACTGTTTGATAAGCCGAGCTATATGAGCACATGGTGCTGTATTTGCACATGGTGTACATTGTTCAACAACCTGCATATATTCTGCATATATAACCATCACCACATGTATTTGTATTGCTGCTGTTTCTCCATACTTCATATTACGTACATTCCTGTAAATATTGTATATTTTTAACTTCCCTGCACTTATCTGTGTACATAAATCACTATATTCCTGCACTTCTGGTTACATGCTAACTGCATTTCATTAGCCCTGTACTTGTACATAATGACAATAAAGGTGAATCTAATCTAATGAGCCCAGCCCCACGTCTCTTAAACAATCTGATGCAGAAGTATAACATCACAAAGATGTGCCCAATGTTAAGTCTATGGGATTTTTCAACGGAAGTCTAGGTGCTGTTGCTATGGCACTGTAACTGGTTGCTAGGGCGTGGCTTTGAAGTTATAACGTTACCATTTTTGTTGTCGCTTGCTAAGCAAAGCTATGATGATATATGATATACATATCATGATATATGTTACAATACAGTAGTCACATTTTCAAATAAATGAAGAGAGTTTATTTTAATCGTTGGTAGGCTGCGGAGTCGTAAAATGTCGCAAAGTCAGATCAGCGCTATATAAATACGGGCACTGTTCGTCCTCTGTCTTTCTCTTCGTCGGGCTGGTTGTGAGTGTATGGGTGGAAGGACAGATTAAAGTGGTTAACAAAGTAAGGAAATATTCATAAATTTTAGCATTGTGACTATTTTCTCTGTGCAAGATGTTTTATGATACGGGAAGTGTTTAAATGGAAGTAATTATTTGAACCTAACAGCGAAGAGCAGACTTGCACCACGTGGTAGGGTCGTCTGTGTCTATTATAACTGGTATTGCATATGTCTAGTTTCTGTACGTTAATTGCTACTTGTATATATTTATAAAATATTGTCAGGCAGTAAATTTGTATCTTGCGGTTGTAAGTTGCCATGCAGCACATTCAAAAGAAACTTCTCAAAAGTAGTACGTTTCTATTTCTCTGCGTGGCTATAGAGACGCCAGGTTTGCTTTCAGCACTGTAGTGTCCGTTGCAGTGGTGACAATGAGGCCTGGAACACTTTAATGGAGCTGAAGAAAATGTATCGATTATCCGATTTTAATCTATACTCATTATGGCGAAAAGATATATGTTCGGTAAATAGTATTTTAATGCGCTTGCTTAAGAGCAGTGTTTCCTATTTACTTTCTTGTCTTAACAATCTTTAACCCCTTCCTCTAGGGTATTCCGATGTTTCACCGTGCCATTGGAAGCCCCTTGCACTCGGTACAGTATGGTAAGTGTCTTTGGTAAATGCACCGAAGTTAACTGCACAGTACTAGTGACGGTCTAGTTATAGTGGGCTTAGTAACTAGTACAGTGCAAAAATTACAATTCTTCCCTTTTGCAACTCACTGTTGTGGTCACCAAATAACAGTGTTACGTGTGAGAAGAGACATAACTTTGCCACAGGCATTTATCTTACTGTTTTGATGTCGTTTAAAATTGCTGTTGTGTAATTGCAGGATTTGGATGAAATATACGGTTATTGTGTGGATGGACAGAGCAATAGGTAAGAATTTAAAAAAAATTCATTGTTTGTTATGATGACTGGCATTGTTCAACTGCTCTTAGAGCCGTGAGTGAAAATGTGCCTTTCTGAACAGTCAAACTATGTTGAGTATTTCTAAAATTAAATCCGCGTATGTTCTTTACTTACGTTTCAATGACTTTTTAGGTTCTAGAACAGGATGTGATTACCGCAATCCTCAAGGCCATATCTTGATCTTCTATGTACTGGTGGTAGGTGTTAATTTAAAGTATATGATCGACAATCTGCTTATTAAAATGAGGTCTATCCCGATTGGCACCTCCCAGTAGTGCTTGGTCGTTGGAAATGCCTCAAAGATCAAATCTGTGGTATCGCTTTACCCATGTTGCTGTTATCATTAGCTTTGTGGGAAATCACTGCAGGACATATTGTAAAAGAAAACGCATGATTAAAGAAAACGCTGTCATTATGAAGTGCAATTTCTCACGTGTTATTTCTGCTGGGTAGGTGACGTGATGTCCACCAGGAGGCGCACCAGCACTTTCTTGTCAGTGGCGCTTTTATAGGTTTGTGGAACCTAAATACCTCTTATAAAGTGTAATGCAATTTGGCATATAGTAATAGGTTTTTATAAAAATAGAATTGTCATTAGAAATGCTTTAACCGGCACTGTTGGTATCTGCGTCCAGTTGTATATCTAACTGGTGTGTTCATATAGCAGTGCTAGATCACTTCAGCTGCTGCTGTCATTGGATCTTATATCTGTTGTCAGGTCCAAGCAGTGGTTGAGACAAGTTTGCCCATCTCCATCTGTTTCCCTCAAAAGATTTGTTTACATTGTATAAATCATACGGTTCATATGCTACTCTAAGTGATTGTTCCTAAAGCTTACTGCTAGGATTTTATACCTGTAGTGTGAAATGGTATATTTCCCACACAAGCCAGCAATGGTCAGCTAGAAGTCTTGAGCAATTGGTCACTGTAGGGCTGTCTGGCCTATGTGCCAATGGGAATATTTTTTTTTTTTTTTTTCATTGTTCAACCCCTTTTCATTTGTATCTATGCTGGATGCTGTGCTGTTTTTAATGCGTCTTTGTAGTGCTGGCATGTGTGGTATGAACATTTGTCAGTGGCCTACTGGTAATTTCCTTTGTATTCTACAAGCCTTTGCCCCAACCCTAGAGTGCATATCCAAGGCGCTCTTTTGAGAGGGTAACTGCATACTCTGACCTGCCCTTTGGCAGTCATGTGGCATTGATTTAAAATCGTATCCAAACATGTTTATCCCTGACACGTTTATTTTGTCTCTAGATTCCATGCAGCAAGTTTGCGAGTTCAGCAGGCCGTCGTTCTTGTAAAAGGGTAAGACGTGCTTTTTCTTTTGTATTTGGCTAGATACCGCTGATAAATTTGGTCATATACCAAGGCATGTAGGATGTGGTTCCTAACGTGCTGTGGACATGACCAGAAATTAAAACCTTACGAGTTACTTCAGCATTGCTGCCGTGACTTGCAAGGAACATTTTGTGTATATTAAATGCATAAATTCAAGGGTTTCTTTTTGTCTTTTGACTGTTAATTGTCTTGTTAATAGGGTGGAACTGGAGTGCAGGGCTTGCCAACCAGAGGTTGTTTAGAAGGTGAAAGCACTTCCACTGCTTTGGATCACTTTCAAAGGGGGTCAGCCACTTGTCTCCACTGGCGATCCTTAACGCAATGATCCAATAGAAGTGCCCAGCAAGATGCTTTGTGGGGTTTCTTGCACTGAAATCCTTACTTTCTGTGGGGCAACACTTTGTTTTGCATAAGCTGTGCCAATGGCATGTTGTATTACTGCAGAGAAGGTGAACGTAATTGCTGTTTATCTTTATTTAACAGATGGGGGCTGGTGAGAAGTGTTTTGCCCAAGAACTGTCTAATTTCCTTGTTTTAAAGTGGTTTTCCATGCTTTCAATAAAAACATGCTATTAAGTGAAAAATGTGTCTAAATGGTGTTAATATTTGAACATTTTCCAAGATGAGTGGAACAGTTGGGTTTTTTAACTACAAAATATAATTGAACAACCATAGGAAGGCCTTGACGAATAAGAATTATCGGAAACTGGACGATTGTTGTAACATGTGGGTAGAATCCATTATATGCAGTTGTGACTGAGATGTATGCAATATTTACAAAATGTGAATTCTTTCTGCAGGTTTATTTTGCGTTTAAACATGGTTTTGAGTTATTTGAGCTGTAGTCATGTGAAAAATGTAGCACCCCTTAAAGAGGACAACATTAAGGTTTGAGATGGCCTGTGTCATGCTGGGAGGAGATTAGGTTCTTGCAGTTTCATGTAGGTCATGGGGTTTAGATTGAAGGATTCCCTTCAGAGAATACAGCTTTTAGTGCCCAACTTTTGTTTTGACCAGCTGCTTTTGAGTGTATAACTAAGCCTATTTATGACTGAGTGCTTTAATGTTCTGTTGCTGTGCCTTTTAAGGATTAACTTAAAAGGCACAGCAATATTTCTGAGTAATATTGTTAGGGTGAAAATTGTTCCTGTCAATTCTGAAGTTACACATACTGTAGATGCCATTGTCATGTGGTATGTATTCATTTTCAGTGCTGCTTAGAATGAGGCCTTCAGTATTTACTCCCCTCATATTCCAAACATCATTATTTGCTTTTGTGAAATGAGATGTTATGGACAAACAAGTTTGGTTGTCATTTTTGTTATATAGAATTTTTTTTAATGATCTTCACGTTTTTCTGTCATGTTCCACTAACAAAAAAATGTCCTAAGAAAACCTAAGGTAAAGATTAATTTATTATTTTGGATGAACTAACCTTTTGTGTGTAGTTTTTGGTATGTCACGTGGTCATGTCTTTGAGTCAAAGTTTGTTACATGAATTTCTTGATTCAATGATTTTTTTTGAATTTCTTTAATATTCATCAAGCCAATATCCAAAAGCAGTGTACTTTTAACAGTCTTCAGGCACTTGTATTTTATCAAACATATTTAGAAGTATGTTGGTACATTTCAAGAGATTTACAAATATATTTGGGCCGAACAATTTGAGTGTAAAACCAAAGGCTGCATGTTTTACTGAGAGAATAATGATGGCTGGCCGTTTAGAAACGCAACATGCTCATCATAAATCTGTTTAAAATAAAGACCCATGTCTCAGTACAAAGTCAAAAGCTCGCCACTCGATATGTTTTGAGTGGTAATACTGGAGGAATGGCATCTGAAGAGAAGTGTCCTTTGAACTGAACAATGCCGGTGCCTGTGAGACATCAGAGTGTCCCAGGGATCTTATCACAGCTGCACACAAAGCATGCTTGTTGTTTTATGACGCCCTGCAGCACCGGCCTTGGTTACCAACAGACAGCACCATTGGTAAATTATTAAACTTCTGACTTCTAGTTTTAGATTATGTATTCTGGTCAAATCTTGATAACTTCGTGTCATAACCTCTAGGTACCTATAAATTACAATCACGATACTCAGTTCTTGAACTGTAATGCTCATTGCATTGCCATGTATTCTATTCGTTTTATTTTACAACAAAAATGTCTACCTATTGTTGGTCATCAGATAGATAAGCTGGCTACATACAGTTTGATCTGTGTGAATAGCCCACATCTCAGCTTGTACAGTCTGTGGTTTGCTTAGGCTCAAGAAATAGACACATTCTTGCATTATAATTCAGGTAGGAGAGAGCGGGTAAGATGTGTCACTTCCATTGTGCACAAATGACCCTGTGGCCCCTTATATATAGTTTCATATGAAGAGAAGCATTTCTTTTATTTTTTACGGTAAAGGCTTTTACATGTCAATGTATATTTCCTACATAACATGTCAAACAATTTTTATATCAGAGCAAAAATGCCCAGGTCATAAATATGTGATATCAAACATGTTAAGTAGCAGATCTATATAACCACGTAAATTAATTATCAATGATTAATTAATAAGTGACTCATCACAGGCCGAAGGCATGACCGAAGGCGTTTTATGGTCCTGCGCCTTCCACAGAAGATTTAAATGTATATTAATGTATTTAGACCACTTTACTCGGGACGTGAAAAGACTATCAAATTTTCATTTTATTAAACATTGATTTCATATCTAACATTTGTATTGCTGGATGATTGTTACGTATGGTTCGTCCACAAAGTATATTTGTGGAACGGAACCACTTAACGCTGAACTACATTTCCCAGCCTACAATTCCTACAGTCCTTTGTCCCGCCCCCATTTTTGAGTGACAAGTTGTTTGTTTCACTGTTACCAGCTGCTGGCCCATTCCAATCCCTGTCGGAGTGGAAACGCGGGGGTCGACAGTCCTGTTTTTCTCCCTTCCCATTTACCTCGTTGTGCTTTCTTTTATTTCGCCCCGCTTTACTCTCTTTCTCTCTTTTCCTCGGCAGACAACTTTCCCTTTTCTCCCCCCCCTCCTTTCCGCTCCGCTTGAACGTCTCAAAAGCCCGTCCATAAGCTGATGTTGTTTATTTATTTATTTATTCTTTTTTATCAAGAGGAATAAACGTTCATGTTTTAGATGCATCACAAATGAGAAGACGCAAAAGATGGAGCTGCACATTTTAGAGCACAGTTTGAAAGTCGCAAGTATAGCGAAGGAGGGCATTCAGATCTGCACTCACGGATTAATCAAACTAGCTTTCCTGCCCTCTAAAACAAGGTAAGCAGCCTTCTGAAATCAAACGGATGAAAGTTTGCATTAGGTTAGTAACTCGTTTAATGTCTGTTTGAATAACCGGACACGGAATTACAGTAGCTCGCAACTGCGCACCTTATATGAGACAGATGCAGTTTTGCCCAACACTTCTTTGCGCGTTTAATCTAAATCTCTGTTTGGCCCACCTAAAGGAGAGGTGTGTGACTAACTCGAGCACATATCCGCGGATGTTTGTGTTTTTCTAAGCAGTCGTTATTGTCAGTGCTGTTGCTGAAGTTCATTCGACGGTAGAGGGGTGTGTGTACGTGCTCGGGGTTGTTTTTCTTCTCGCGCGGCGGTATAAATACTCGGAGGGTGATGTTGCTTTAAATTCGCCTCGAACCGGTGTTGTGTAATATTTAGTGGCCCTGAAAACTGTTCCACTGGACGGGGCAACATGCATATTCATAGATTTCGCGGTGGGCGTGGTTTTAATTGCCTATGGACAAATGAATGGAAATTGTTGTTTGCTTGTTGCCCAGTTTGTCTGATGGTTTGCTTGTTTAATAGATTCCTCCAGTAAGGTAATAAAGCTGAATGGACCCTCCATGTCGATTGAAAACGGGTGTTTTTCTATATAATAGGCTAAAATGTTCAAATTCAAAAGTCACGCCCGTCGCAGAGCGAATCTATGAATATTCATGTTGGCCCCGCCCACTGGAACAGCTTTTCACGGGAACTGAATATCACACCGGCGGCGTGAATCGCTGTTCGTGATGCTGAATATGCGATGATGTATTCAACATCACGGAATTGATAAAAATAAAAGGGCCATCCTGATAACGACGTGACTTGAACGCTTTTGTAAGATCATGCCAGTGCTTTAATAAAAAATGACTTGTTTTCATTAGTTTGACGGAGATCCAGTTGAACTGCGCCCAGTGGAATTATACTGGACACCGGAAACCTATAAACAACTAGTAGATGAGGTTTTTAAACAATGAGTGGGTTGACAATGATTTGCAATTGGTGCATTTGTTAACCATTTAGCAGCAGCACTTTTGCCTTTGCAATCTCTTGTGTTAAGCAAAACACGTTAGTAGTGATGACACAGTTCTTTTGTGTTTCATGCTCAGATGAGGGGCTTTTGTGAAAGACCTTCTATTCATAGAGTCTCAGATGCCCCTCGCTGTGTTTGCATAGGCAGAGAGCGTGAGAGCATGTCTGGTTTGGGCTCTTTCTGACTCTGAACCTTACAGGAAAAATCCTGCTCTGTGCTTCAGTTTGAATGCTGTGGAAACACACAGACATTTAGTTAAAGTAAGACGTAGTAGATGTTTAAATGTTTAAAGCACTGCTCCAATTTAACAAGAACCCCTTTACCTGCTTATTTGCTTGTGCTTTTGGAAATGTCATTTCCAGTACGGTGAATAATTGCAGTAGACGCTTCAGTGGATGTTATGGAGCCAAATATTCTTCTTAACGGTTGGTATGTTTTTTATTTGAAGGGTCTTGTGCTCCAAAATGAAGTCGGGGGATTCATTACTGTTATGCTATTCACAGGAATTATATTTTTTATGTGCGTAGCAAACTTTTCATCGAATTCATTGCCTTGGTTGAGCTTAAGGTGTTGAGGCATGACGCAGGATTTGCAACCGGCAAGATGACATCACCTTCGGTTGAAAGGAAAAATGCAGGGAGTCGCAAAGTAACATGTCAGCAGAAAACATTAGTACTTGAAGGTCTGTTTATAGATGCAGAGTAATTCATCTGTGTGTTAAAATGACTCATCTATCACTGAAATAAAGACTTTGCATTGGATATGATTCTGTTTTCAACATTCAGGTTCTTTTGTCAATGAAATCTGTGGTTTGATCCTTCTGTGTGTTCTGTTATATTCAGTTATTATGTCCTCCATTAAGCCATGCAATCAGTTTAAGAGCTGTTTTTGGTTCAGTTTAAGAGCTGTTTTTTTAGCTGTTTTTTGAAACCTGTTCTGTTTTTGAATAAATTCTGACTTGGACACTTTTTATGGAGGGGGCAGGGAATACACTTGTTATTTTGTCGCAGAAGCACAGCACGTCAGCCTGATACAGACTGCAACCAACACAAGGACGTCTGGAATAAGTTGTTTACAATTTGGAATATTGTTGACAACAGCCGAGTAGTGCAGGATAATGTTTTGACAGCGGGATCAAATCCCTCTTGTTTTCCAGCCTCCTTGCTTCATGGAAATGTGAAATGAGAAACGCTCACTTTTCACCATCCTATCAATTCTCATTTGATTAAATCAAGCCTTGACGTGCTTGTCATGCTTTATTTTTATTTTTTGCCTATAACAAAATGTTATATTGAAATATTGCCGTGCTACTCCTGTGGATTTCACCATGCAATGTCAGTCTTTTATAGTCTTATGTTTAGACCAGAAAAGTTGTTTATGTCCTACATTCTTTTCATAAGCATTACCATATAATCATTTTTATTTATTTATCTTTATGTAACTCTCTAAATGGGTTCAGAAGTCCAAAATGGAGAGGTAGCTCAACAGATGTTAGATAAACCACTGTAAACTGTAATTGTTAAAACACAATCTTGGCTTTGATCTGTTGTATTTTTTGTCACTGGATATCAAAGAAGCAGTTGTTAGGAGCACATTTCCGAGCAGATTTCAGTCGAAGCACTGAGGGAGTGAGTCATAATCTGTGGAAAATTTACTCTGGATATGTTTTGTTGCTCTGGTTTATGGGAGCTAAAACCTGCCTTATCTCTATGCTTATTGGTTTGCTTTTATTGCTCTTCTCAGGTCTTCATACCCTCTCAGATTAGTTTAGATCTTTCTCTGTCTCATCACTCTGACACACATATTCAGCTCAAGTCAGAAAATTTCCTATCATTGCAGAATGGTGAATTGTTATCTGAGAGAATAAAAACGTTCAGATCTCTCTCCATTTACAAATTCTGTTTTGGTTGGACACATCTGCCTATTTGTGAATTACCTGTTTAAATAAACAGTTCAATCCATATTTTACCATACATACTTTACCATATGCTTTGTACCTTATCTGCGCTTTGATTTTTTTGGACAGCTATGTTCTGTAAAAATATTAAATGCCCTTGATGAACAGTTACTGAGTAATCCACTAATTTGTAGAGGGAGGGTCAAAATGAAAAATTTCACCTGAAATTTTGGGGCCATAGTAAAGGAAGTCAAAAATGACTTAAGATGCTCAAGCACAATTATTTTAGTTTTACACAGAGAATGGTAGATTTATTAGTAAAATATGTTGACTAGCAATTCTTGTCGCATGTTATTAGCAGTGGTGACTGTTCAAAAAAAAGGAAAAAGTACTTTTGGTGTTCTTTTACAAATTTGACATGCCTGAACCTCGGCATGTATTAGGGACATTTTAATGCCCGTTTAGAGTCTCATTCTTAAGCAACTTTTCTTTTGGGAGCTACATTTTTAAGGCCCTATATTGTTCAGTCAAAGTCAGAGATATGGGGATCTAAATGAATCCATGAGTTAACTAAGCCAGAAATGTATCTTCAATCAAAACAACTGCATAGAAAATAACTATTTTAGTGTCTTGGAGTTAATGAAAACAATTATCAAGTTAAGGCACATTAAATGTTCATAGTAGATTTTTATAAGATTCTACAAGATGTACAAGTATAAATAAAGGAATGTTGTTAACTATGGCCTGAGCACAGATGGTGTGAGGACTTTATTGATGCTTCCGTTTGTTATTATCTCTGAAATGATCACATTTTTGAGCCTAAACATCATCAAAACTGTGTGACAGAAGTGGCCAAAATGTACAACTGATATGGGTTTCAGAATAAAGTGTGACAAAATGGCTCCATAGTGTCACCTGCTCTAAACAATGCTGGTGTTTACTGCATGACACCAGCATTGCTAAAGAACAATAGATTCACTTTTAACTTCATCATAAAAAATATTACTTAAAGACAGTCACTTTAGCGTTCAGGGGTAGTGTACAACTTTAGTGTACAATGTCCCAGGAAAGCACATAAGACTTGTAGGAAGAGTCATTGTAGGAAGATATTAAAAACTGCATTTTTAGGAGGAGCTCACTCAATACAGGAAGAGTTTCACTTAATTCAATGTTTTAGTGAAGTGTTTTTTGCTATGTATATTTTTCTGGCATTTAGAATTTGTATGCCTACTTTTTCTAACTCCACTTACAGCGTTTGTCCAATTTGCACAAAATTTGGACAAAGTTGTGGTATTCATGTCGATATCTCTTACCGTTCTCATACACCGGGTCTACAAATTTTTCTTGGCAATGCTTTGGTGTATTAACAGGAAACTTTTGACACAGTTTTGTGATAGCACCATCTACTGGTTCAAAGATATTAAAAATGGCTGTTTTTGCTTATAACTTTTGAATATTTTGGTGTATAATTATGAGAGTGGTCACTTTAATTCCCCATGCCAAGAGGCATGCCAAGTCAAATGATCACTAGCCCAACGTCCCGGGGCTATTGTGTCATCCAGTTGGGCTACCAAAATGTATTTCCACAGATATTTCCCTTTGTGCCTTTAGTGGGCTTGACCCCATAATTGCTGCTTGCAGCTATATTTCTATATTATTGTTAGTGGCAATGGTATCGATGAGCACTATTCTTTAATATTATAATAATTATTATTGTTTACAAAGAGGGTGCAAATTTGCATTGTGACAAAAGGGGAGGGGCTTGAGCCTCCCCGGAAAAGTTTTTAACAAATAACAGTGCCATAGTCATGTCATACGGTACATTATTATACTATACACACTTGTTTCCCAGCACAGTGTGCTGCAATCATGTTGATTCATATTTTTAGTTGTTTTTGGAATACTTGCAGTAAATATGCCTTTTGTAACTACTTTGCAGTAAGTTAAACTTTGTGAATGGCCATGTCAATGCTTGCCATTGTTGTGTTAAATATGGCAATGTTGTGTTAAATAAGTCTTATTAAAGAGAACCTTGTTTCTAACACATTTATTTTCTGAGGTACATCATATATACAGTGTATTATAGACAGACAATATGTATAGATATGTAAATGAATATATGTGTAAATGCGAACGCATAAATGTGAATGGTCATGGAATGACCCAGATGTCATTTTGCTTTTTGGCTAAAGAAGATTTCAAACAATCCAGTGACTGTCCCTGAGTCACCACCAACACTTCAGTGGTATCAGAAGAGATGCTGCTTTCCAGAGTCAACAAACCCCTGGAGCCAAAATGATAAACTTTGTGGGTGGACAGGCCCATAAACAAGGACCTTTATAAATAAAGAAGGATCTGTAGGGTGTACAGGCAGCATTACAAGTGATCAACCGCTGCCTGGCATTTAATGTATATCAGGCTATGTTTCAACAGGCACACTGTATTAATAAACACTTTTTCTGTTCTCTCCTTGTGGACATACATATTGTTTAAGGGTTTAAAAATTATTTTGAATGTTTGAAAACTTTTGGCAGACTTTGGCGACTTTATAAAATGTTACAGCAATTGTTTTTGGTAAATCACAGCAGAATGTGTTTTGCTATAAAAAAGGAATTTATAGTTCTGAAATCTATATTTTTAGTTTATTAAATTAATTGCCATCACGCATAATTTACTTATTGTGTTCTATTCAAATATATCAATATCAATATTTGTGCATCTCAAAGAAACATGAATGGCACTTGCCTGTTAGTCAATGCAACAGTGCTTAGGGTCTTGTGGGTCGTTGCCAAGGTGATCTGAGCGGTTGCTAAGGCATTCAGTGTTTTAGGTGATTACATACTAGGCCAAAAAGCCTGCGTTTGTGATATTTCCCAGTATATATTTCTCAGAATTCTATTGGATGTTTTTAGGCAGGTCCAGTTGCTTGGAAGAGTAACCTCACCTGAACAAGCTGCGCAATTTGAAGTTTCATTTGTTGATGCTATCTCAAAGCTTAATTAGCATTTAGGGGTTCAAATCAAAGTTAAATTAGGTTTAGGGGTTCAAATCCCTAAGATCGAGCAACCGAGCTAATTATCTTAGCCGGAACCAGTAATTATTTAATTACTTTTGCAATAATGAGTCTACATGTGTTCTGTGGTCTCTGACATGCTGTCAACTAAACTGATGTTTGTAGAAGCTTCTCGGGGATATGTTGTAATTTTCATATTTTGTTTATTACCCTGCTGCTTCTCTGCCTATAATTCCCCTCTCTGCTTTCTTTCCAGATGTAAATTCTTTAGTTTGACTGAAACTCCAGAGGATTATACCATCATCGTGGATGAAGATGGCTTTAAAGGTAGGTTTTGTGGTTACTGTTTTACTAAGAGTGCACTGGGTTTAGTGCAGTGAGGCAAGATTAAGCCATGTAAAGTATCACTGATTCTCTATAATTCCTTGTAGCTTGACTCACTGCCAATGTTTGACCACACATTGCTTCATCAGCCCCTTCCCCACCCATTTCCATTACAGGTTACTAGAGGCTAAGCTTTTGGTGGTTTTTTGGTTGATTGAGTGAATCCATGTCATTACACATCGGTTGCCAAGGTGAACCCCCATTTGTTACTGTGGATACCAGAAGCTCTTGTGTTGTGAAACTGGTACATGTTTTTTTAGATTCTCGGAAGTTTGTGCAGGTTGTCCACCCATATATTATATCGGATGAAAGGGAAATCTGATACAGGAATGTTGAGGAACCTTTCTGCTCTTAGAGTCACCATATTGAAGTAGCGTCTCATTTTTGCTCGCTCGGTCGGACGTTTAGACAGGTTGAAAGATGAACATAAGCTATTATTGGTTAGCATGCTATCCACCCTACTCCATTTTTCCTGAAGCATAAGGTCGTCACATTCATCTCTTCTGTCCTGACATTCGTCTGTTTTTGTTGGTTTCAGAGCTGCCAGAGTCAGAGCATCTCAGTGTGGCAGATGCCACGTGGTTGGCTCTCAACGTGGTGTCAGGGGGCGGGAGCGCCGCCAGCTCTCAGCCAATCGGAGTCACCAAAATTGCAAAGTCAGTCATCGCTCCTCTTGCTGACCACAACATTTCTGTGTTTATGCTATCAACATATCAGACTGATTTTATACTGGTGAGTGTTACAGACCATAAGACAGAAGACATTGAGTGTTAATGATTTATATATATGAATTCTGCAAAAGTGGGACATAGAAATATGTGAAATTTGAAAAAGGAAAAAACAAGAAAAAACTAAAGTGTCTGAAGTTTATTTAGGTCACAGTTTTGTGTTTATCAGCTGGGACTCAGATCAGTTATTTATATGATGATTTTAGATATAAAATGAATTTTTACTTTTGAGTGTTGTAACTCAGGTGTAATGTGAAGCAGCCAGCAGCCAATGTTAAGCACTGTTTTGTTATGCAACTAGAAAACATTTTTGGGTTGAATTCCCATTAAAAATAACTGTTATTTTAACCTAATATTGTTGGTACCATGTTATAAGAATTTGGTCATACCACCCAACCCAGTATAACAATGGTGCAGTGATAAAACTATAAAACAACACATGGACGTATGAGAATTATGTAGTAACCAGAAAAGAAAGTTACATTGAAATCTACAAACACATCTTTTTTTGTATTTGTCGTTTGTCAAAACATTTTAAATTAAAAGTTTTAAAACGTTTTAAATTAAATTTTGTCAAAACGTTTTAAATTAACTTTAAACTAAAGTGGCAATATCATGGACAAACATAATATATGATGTTTTCTAATGTGTTTTGGCCCCAACATAAATGCACAAGTTATAGTTAATTCAGGCATTTCTGTGTAAAAACAAATCAGTGTTTTCTAGCTGTATTTCATTACAGCTAAAATAGATGTCTATAAGTTTATAAAAGGACATGAAATATGATGACAGCATGTATGGTTATTGCTCTTAGATGATCAAGCTCACAACATGAACTATAAATACTGAGCAAGTGATCACTTCTTTATTTCTATACACACTGTAACCACTGCCAGTTGCTGCTATCTTTGCATATTGTGTGTATGTGTGTGTGTGTGTCTGTCTGTGTGTGTGTGTCTGTGTCTGTGCCTGTCTGTCTGTGTGTGTGTGTCTGTGTGTGTGTGTGTGTGTCTGTGTGTGTGTGTCTGTGTGTGTGTGTGTCTGTGTGTGTGTGTGTCTGTGTGTGTGTGTGTCTGTGTGTGAATATGCCTGCTCTATCAGTGGCTGTACAATCACCACTACCTGTTTATGAAAATGAGTCATTTTAATCTGGGGTTGGTTTAATGGAAACTAAGAGCAACTGGCCCATCAGGCTCAGAACACACGTCTCCTTCATTTGGAATAGATTTATATAATGCTTTTTACAATGTTGTAAAAATTGCAGCTTTGCATTTAATTAAAAATAAAACAAAGAAAAATGTGTCAACCATGTACAACACAGAATACAGAATACATGGTATTATTGTAAAAACAAATTTGTTAATTATAAGAGGTGTGTTAGCAAAACGGAGATTGTAACCAGTTTATGAATATAGAGTTGACTGAACTAATAACTACAACACATTTGGACCATTTGAATAAATGAACGTGCATCAGAAATGTCATTGCATGTGAAGGCTCATACTTATCTCAGTTTTTTATGAGAGGGTAATGTCTCCAGACAGCCTACTAAAACAATATGTACTTTTGAGAGCATTTAGTGAATTAACATAGATGACAGATATCACATTAAGCAATATATGTTGTTTTAGCTTACATGGAAATGGCGCTTAAAAAGAAGATAAAATTAAACAGGACAAGAGTATAAGAGATTTGCAATAATACCATAAAATATCTGAACATTGTATAATGAAAGAGAACAAGGAAATAACTTTGCTTACAAAACCGTAAGCCAAGTTATTCAGTTATACAGTGTGATCGGTTGCTCGGTATTTGTCACCTCTGCGTCACATACCACAGTACATTACCAATATATATCAGTACTTACCTGTCTATATTATCTGCAAGGTTTGGCACAGTCAGCAAATAATTGAAAGGGTTTAGATTTATTTATTCCCTCTTTGAAAACCCTGCCTGTCAAAACTGTTTATAGTGTTGTTTGCCAAATGTATGTGTGTGTGTGTTGGGTCTATCCGTAGGTTCGAGAGAGGGATCTGCCCATGGTCATGCACACACTGTCTGCTGAGTTCACTCTTCTAAGGGTTGTAAATGGAGAAACGGTTGCTGCCAACAGTACTGGGATCACCAATGGTTTCGTCAAGCCTAAACTGGGTAACCATCTGTCGTTAGTCTGAGGGTGTGTCGACGTGGGGCATCTTGGCCATTTATAATACACTGTGGTGTTACTGAGAACTTCAGCTAATTTAACTAAATTTGTCTGTGGAAGTCATATTTACCTTGAATATGTGGGGAAAAAATATTCTGAATTCAAATTCAATGAAAAATGTATTTGAATAAATGTAGACTCTCGTTTCTCAGTTCCTCGGCCGATCATCCATCCTCTTTCCAGTCCCAGTAACATGTTCTGTGTTACCAGTCTGGATCCCGATACGCTGCCCTCGGTGGCCACACTGCTCATGGACGTCATGTTCTACTCAAGTGGGTAAGAGCTCTGTGCTGGGCCAAGAGCCATCTGTCAGGTCTAGTAGAAAATGCCGAGAATACACACAGGGTGGTGTAGGGAGCGCTTTAGCATGATGCTGGATGGGAAGACTGGGAACAAGAGGAGCAGTGTGTATTTGTACCGCCATTTTTTTCATTTAGCACTAAACTTGTTTACTTCTCAGACAGTGGCTTCAGTCCAACTATTAAGGGAAAGATACATATCAGAACTGCCCTTTTAAATCTCGTGTTTCAGTGGTTCTTTATGACTATATGTACTGTTCACCATCCATTATGAAAGCGTCAGCTGAGTTTAGCTGTAATAGAGGTTATTTAATAATAAGAATCCTGTCGGGCTTCATCACAGTGCTAAAGATAGTGGAGGGCCGAGCGAGGATTCTGGACACATCCGTTTTTTCTCGTTCTCTCTGATTGAGGGCTACATCTCTCTGGTCATGGATGAGCAGACGACCAGGAGGTTAGTTCTTACTGTTCTAACACCGTATTGAAGTCAATATGAAATGATAATTGAGCCTAAATACGCTTATTAAATGGAATTAATGAACTCACATTTGCATTTTGTCATTTATACTTTAAAATATCTTTATCAGGAATTCTTTATACTTTTATAGATGCTTAAACGTTGTGATTGTATACAAATATACTGCACTTTTCCAGTGTTATGCCTGTTTATTGCGTGTGTTTTAATTATGACTGGTCTTCCTTTCCTGTCAGGTTTCCAAACAATGTCCTTTTCACCAGTGCTTCAGGAGAACTTTGGAAAATGGTTCGCATTGGAGGACAGCCTTTAGGGTTTGGTAAGTTAAGGCTTAAACTACGTAAATGACCTACAGTTGCCTTTATTATAGACAGGATTTATTATAGACCAATTTATCGTTGGGTAAACCATTTTGCAAAAGCCATTTTATGGTGATTGCTAAGGTAAGAACCACTATTGCTCACATTTGGAGTTGCGAATTTAAACCCTCAACTCTAGGTTTTAAACTTATGTGAATATAATTGAATTTATTGTCAGTTGTTTGTCTTTTATCAGATGAATGTGGCATTGTGGCTCAAATATCTGAACCACTGGCAACCGCTGACATTCCAGCCTATTATATCAGTACCTTCAAGTTCGATCATGCTCTGGTGAGTTTCCTGCAGTGAAAGTAAACATTCACATAGAACTGTTTGTTGCCAAAACTTCAGCTAGCCAGGGCAGTGATAACAGCAGCCATCTTGTTTTCACTCAGGTTCCTGAGGAGAACATCCAGAGTGTGATTGGAGCTTTGAGGACCAATGAGAGCACAGGACAGTGAGACTCTGTGATTGGACAGGAGTCCCACATCCATGCAAACATTTTTATTTCTTATGTCAAACTCTTAAAAGTGCCAAGAGCTTACCCGAGGACTGCTTCTGTGGGTGTTTTTGAGATAAGGATAGAAGAGGAATGGATGTGGGAGGGGGGAATCTTTAGTATTGCAGTCGTAGATGACATCACCTCCTGTCCATCTTCTGCCTACCTGCAAAATCCCTCAGCCAACCCTGATCCTCATCCACCTCGATAGGGACCCCATGATAGTGTGAATATCCAGTGTTTTTCTCCTGCTGTCCTTTTTCTCTTATCCAGCCCCTCCTCCCCACACCATTTTGCCATGGCAACAGAGCCTGTTTAAGCCTGGGCCTGGACTTCATACCGATTCCTAAGACATTGCAAATAACCCTTATGTATTAGTGGCAGGTCCTCCTTTTGAAGGACAAAGAATGTACTGAAATGTTTATCAAGAGTTGTTTTTCTCCCTCCATTTTCCCTTGCAGTGCCAATACTGGCGGCCTAAACAGACTTCTTGTGTGAACATCTTTTTTTGGATGCAACTTAAAGGTGATGAGTTCAGAGTTTTTTAATGAAAGGCTCCAGTTCAGCAATATGGTTCAGTCACAAGTTTGGTTTGTAAAGAAACCTTTTCACGTCACTTTAAAATGTTGTCTAAGTTTCAGCCCCTCACCTAGTCACAGTTCAATGTGAAGTGGCTGGCTTATGGTATAGTTGTTGTTTTTGCATTCAAAGTACAATCAATAGTTTTTTTTGTCTACCTGGTCTAGTTGGCAAGGAATGTGTGTGGAGGTTTCATCCGAGTGGATGCAGTGAGGTGAAACAGACTCTGTTTGCCCGCACCTGTTCAGGTTACTGTTCAGGTTAACTGTAAACTGTTTTTAAACATAATGCAGTTGCTTTTCATTTTTTTCACCCTGCTTTGGTCTGCAGTCTGAGAAAGCAACACTCCCTCACTGTCTTTATTCTTCACCACTATTCACTCCTTTCAGTATTTGCAAAGCTCTCTTCATCCACTGAAGTGAAGTGGTGGGGAACACTATCATTTGTTGAATGTTAGTTTGAGGCCATGTGTCACAGACACCGGTATTAGTTTAGGCCTTCAATTTCCCTCGTCTGCACTTTATTTAAGATCAGTCTCTGAGATCTTACTACTCTGATGTGAAATACAGGGGATGAGTATTTTCCCCAGTGAAGGCGTCTCTTTAAGGGGAGGTTCTTTAAACGTTCTTTAAACATGGACGGTTGTCTTTTTCACAAGCTTTTCTTCTATCAGCTCTGAAGCAGAAATTTGCAGAAACGTGTGTTTATCAGTGTTAAAAAGGGGTGACTATTTCTCTGACAATTAAACATGTGAAAACTATATTTTTTCAGCTTAGTTTGTGTTTAGGTTTGGTTTTCAGTTTTTCTTCCATTGGTATGGTGGAAGTTTACGCCTTGAGACTGCTAGCCCACGTGCCAAATGCAGATTTATCTAGTCTTTCACTCATATTTGTAAATTTATTTAAAAAATGTATTTGGGTTAAATCATTTGATCCTTGCTAGGGTTCATTCTGACTACCCATAGACATGATTGACTGTATGTGGAAAATTTGCAATGATTTCAAGAAACCCGGAAAGAGTTCCAAACTTCCTTTTACCCTGCTTGCACATTAAAGAGGGTGAGATTTCTCTCAACACCTTTATAACTGGTACTGTAGTCTTGCTTAGAAATCCAGTTTGAAACAAAAGCATGTACTTGATTCTGAAGGATGCAGTAACTTTTAAGTGGTTTTAAAGCATCCCACAACATTTCGAAACCATCATTGATCAGACAATCGCCTGCAAATTGAACGTTCCTATGAATACCATTTTGCAACAGCTTGTTTTATTGTACAAGGTTCCCAGGCACACCAGAGAATTCGTCAGGTGCCAAAATCCCCTACTGAAGCAAGATGTGTTCATTTAAACCTCTTAGCATAGTTTCCATTAAGCACAGTTCTGAGATCAGACTCTCTCCCTTGCCCATTGAGAATTGAGTGTGTTTTCACAATAAAAGCAGAATCTACTGATAATGTGGCTTTGAATGTACAGTGTTCACCATAAGTGGAATTCCCACAGTCCATGGACTTATCATAAGGTCTGTTCAATTTCTGTTCCTTAAGTCCGCACTGTAAACAGTCAAGAATGTGTCACACTTCCACATTACAGTAAACAAATCATCCTCTCAGTGTAACATATCAAGACTTCACAGAGAGCCCATGTCCAGACGTTCTGATAAAAACAAATCTGGCAGGCCGAGGCTTCTGTTCATCAAAACCACTGAAATCCACAGGAAAAGATTGGCTGGATCAGAGACGACAGACTCATATGACTGATTTAACCAGCGCCACCATGTGGTCAACCCCACAAGCAGCATCTGTCACATGGCCTGGGACGGTCACCTAAACAAATGACGATCAGGATAGAGAGAATTGTCATGCATTTAGCAAGATCAGATGAACTGCTAAGAATGCATTGTTGGCTTCTTACCCTCCATGGAAAATACTGGTCATCATGTTTTCCGATGCCTAGACACCCTCTTACATTCTTACCCCAAACAAACAGCTCACCACGATCTGAAAGCAATAACCATGCAGCAAGTAACTCAGCCTTCTATTTACTTGGATGCTGGCCAGGAAACAGACTGTATTTAATACCAAATTGATTGCGCAAACATTTTTAACAGGTGTTTTCAGAAGACAGAATTGCTTGTCTGTTACATCATATGCCTTTTATAAATGCAGACATTGCAATGAATAATTAAATATGCTTATTTATTATAATTACTTATACTTCTTACAATAGTACTTCATCTCTATCAAAACAAT
Organism: Botia almorhae; assembly: GCA_036877575.1. Taxonomy (NCBI): domain Eukaryota; kingdom Metazoa; phylum Chordata; class Actinopteri; order Cypriniformes; family Botiidae; genus Botia; species Botia almorhae. The sequence goes on from JAZGTJ010000260.1 coordinate 27,339, forward strand.
TTTCAGCTTAACGTTTACCTGTAATGGCTGCAAAATGATTGAGGCCACAGCAGATGGATGACACTTTTACTGTAGGGCTGAACTCGGACCTCCCAAACAACGTGGCCGGCACTTGTTCTGGGACAGCAGACTCTGAAAAATTTGGACCTTTTCCCAGAATTCCAAAACCCCAAACAAACACCTCTCCATCCTCTACAGAGATTGTTGAAAACAAACAAGTAATGAAAACACAGACTCTTAAACATAAAACAAGATAGCAACAATTATTTTTAGTTGTTCATTAATTGTTGTTCAGTAGGCAATATAACTTTAGCACTCAAAACTAATATTGTAAAACTAATAACCACGCTGGCGCCATGTTTTTAAAACACTGAGCACAACATCTGACACTAAATGGTTTTATTATACCTAAAAAAAACACTATAAGCAACATGGTACACTGACAGTACTACCGTAATATATACCATTGTACTCCAATTTATTTAAAAGATAAATGCTACAGGGTAAATGTCCAAACAAAAATACTAGGGTATTAAAAAAAAACAATAATGTATTAAGATGTGGTAGCAAGATCATTTAATTCGATAATGCTTATTGAGATCTTACCATTCAGAACAGCCACCTGTGTTCCACCACATGCTGCCTGCCTGACTCGACCCACACCCTTCAGAGGCAGCAGCCGCGGTGAGCTAATCTGAAAAACAGACCAGTGACCTATCAGATCAATCTCACAAAGTCTGGGATTCTCACCCCAAGATTTGTGCATATTTCAGCAAAAACAAACAACCACAGTAGAAATATCACAATATTCTGTTAAAGTTGATCATTACATTAATATTGTGAATTCTTTGTTATTGTGTTTCTTCACCTGTGTTGCCTCAGTCACAGAGGCCAGCTGAAGGTACTCAGAGTTTCCCCAACCATAGAGCTGCCCATCCGTGGACACAGCCAAACTACAGTCTCCATATGTGGCCACCTGTTGAACTTTGACCCCAGCCAGGTCTCCTCCAACAGGCAGTGGACAGGAGGCCTTGTTGTGATGACCCAGACCTTCAAACACATTCGTAAAACATTAAAACCAAGTGAAGATCCCATGTGTACAAGTTACTCTGACTGGAAACAAATATATTCTGGATCAGAAGATCAGATCTTTGATACATGACCAAGATCTTATCAGCCTGGCTCTGTGTTCCTGTAGCAGTTAGTGGTAGAACACAGAACTGACATTACTAAGGTCATGGGTTTGATTCTCAAGGAAATAATACAGCTGCCAAATGCATGAACATAACATAGCTTATGCATATTAATTAGGTCACATAACATCCATATTGTAGTTCTTGGTGAAATGGTATAAAAGATTACTGGGGGGCAGAACTTGTAAGCTAAACTAGCCATACACTTGGTTGCTACGCCCCTGATCTGGATACAGTTTCTAACAAACTTTAGACAAGTTCCAAAATGGAGCGAAACGGAGAAAGATAAAAAGACAGGGATAATAACAGACTGATCGAGAAGTGATGAAACAAACCTGTCTGTCCATCCGCCCCCCACCCACAGGCGTATACTGATCCTCTCTCTGTTAGAAAGATACTGTGATCCTGCCCACAAGCCACCTGCAGGATGTGCAATGTGAGAGCACATGAGAGTAGAAATCTTAAACCATATGAATAACAATGTTATTATGCATATTAATAGAAAACACTAAATTGGTTTCTAGAAACAGCATCAATTTAACAGTTTATAAACAATACATTTATGCATTTTCGTCAGACAAAAGATTTTAAGAAGCATGTTGGTAACCAAACAACAGACATTTCTCAAAATATATTATTTTGTGTTCCACAGAAGAAGGCATATAGGTTTGGAGTGACATGAGGGTGAGTAAATGATGAAAAATGTTTTTGGGTGAGCTATTCCTTCAGACAGCTCGGGCAGTCTGACAGCAATACAGCATGTGTTGCCAGTGATTCAAAACATAAGAGTGTGCTCACATACCTGGGTGACTCGGCTGTCAAAACCCTCAATCTTATGAACAATATGGCTGCCACTGCAGAGAACAACATTAGTCATACATTACTCACACTGGTAAAAACCACTAGGCCACAGATAAAGCAATTGTTTGGATTTAGCCAAGACTGCATCATGTTTAAGCAGAAACATATTACTGAGAAACAAACCTGTACAATTCATTCTCCACAATCGCTCTGCCACACTGTCCATAAGCATTATTACCCATGCTGAAAACTGAAGAGAGAGAGAGAATTGAATTAAATTAAAATGGTCCTTTATTACAAATGAACAAAAACATAGAAACTACAAAGGTAGCGTCACCTCATACAGTGTATCTACACAAACATTATGTATTCTGTAAACAATACAAGATAAAAGATTCTCCATAGACTTGGAAATTAAAAATTATTTATCCCTCTAGACTTCACAAGATCTGAAAACAACACAACAACATTCTGCGCTGTTTTTTGTTCCATCTTATTTTTTCTACTTGTGTAGACGGCCTGTTTTGCTTGACACAAGAAAAAATTCAGTAACTGACAATCAAAACATCTTTTCTTGCATATACTTTACTAGAAGTTTCTTTGCCAGGACCCTCCATTCTGGTTTAACATCATCCTTTAAATTAAAAAATGAACACCATCGTATATCCCCATTATTTAACTACAACTAACTACTACAAGCTTTGTATATGATTTTACCTGTAACATACTAAAGATCATAGAACAAACACTTCCCAGTTTTTAAAAATAAACATTCATGTAGTTTTGGAGACAAGTACAAGCTGGAAACTGATCTTCAGTGTTAGAGGGTTTTAGCCCTGTACTGCAGTCCATTAACAACTGTCTTCAGCTGGAAAAGCAGACTGCCACTGTCAGCAGCTGAGCAACTGTACAGGTGAGGAAGATTCCCAAATGAGAGGCTATCTGCTCATTCTTTATGAAATTGGATATAGCTATATCAAACAGAAGACCCAAGCTGCTGATCTTGGATCAGCAAAGTATATTGTTAAGTACAGTAAGTAACAAATGTCAAAGAAGAAATGTTAATTACTCCTTGTCCACCTTCCAGTTTAACTATAAAATGTTCTGAGTAACCAATGTCATTTGTCCCGGAAATCCAGTAATATAGCTTAAATTTCCATTAATAGTTCTGGTGTGGATCTATACAGGCCAGTTTATGCCAGAGAGATGACGCCACTAAATTATTAATAACTAAAACACTCCCTTTATAAGACATACTTGGGGCCAACCACCTCCATTTAGCTAAACATTCAACTTTCTCATCAGTTCCATTTCAGTTTTGCTGCGCAGTGGCATCGTCTGCTAAACACTCCCAAATATATATATATATATATATATATATATGTATATATAACACTCCCTTTTCTCCAGAGTAAACCATCAGGGAGGCTTGTATCTCTAAGTTATTTTAATGCTAACTATTACAACATCAGCATAAACTGATAAATGAAGTTCACTTGTTGCACACACTCAACCTCAATTTGAGTATCATGATCTTTTCCACAAATTATTGGCAAAAACCAAAAGGTTTCCAAAGTTAATTATGTTTAACCCTTGATGAATGATTTGCTCCATCACCTGTGCCACCCTATTTGCTAATGCTCTGGAGAGCAGTTTGTAGTCTGTACACTCAGAAAAGTGCTGGATTGTTTTCTGTTGGGTTGATCATGCTGGGTCAACTGTTTTTTAATGGGCTCATTTACAGCTGAACATCTGCTTGGGTTATTTTGACTGTTGCTGGGCTGCTCTCTGTATTGCTTGTGTGATAACCAACCCAGCGTGTGTTCTGTCCAATAGTGAACCAGCAGTGGGGTTAAAGTTGAGCTGTTTTTTAACTCAGCAAGTATACAGTGAAACGAAACAGGCGCCAGAGGGAGGCGAGTAGGAACTGCTCTATGGCAGCACAAAGACAGCCATCCTTCAGCTAGGCTTTCTTCAAGCACTGAGAGCAGATCTCCACCTAACTCCACCTATTTCATAATCATTTATAAAAGTCTACTGGGAGACCATCAATTCCTTTTTATTCTTTAACATTCTTTATCCAACTCTACAATAAAAGATGTTTGACTCTAATTCAACATTCAAAATACCTGTTTTTATTTGCCAAATGATAACTAAATTTAACATACAATGTGGTAACAATTTAGCAAACTATTCCCTGAAACAAATCTCAGCACACAGTGTTTGCAGTTTGCTAGTATTCTATTCCTAATTAACTGTGCTAACCAAGTGTTTAAAGCAAAAACGATACATCTGCAATACATTCCACAAGAAAATCACAGCATTCTCACCTCCCTCAGAATCTGTGAGCACCAGGGAGTGAGCGCGGCCACACGACACCTGCAGCACTCGCGTCTCTTGAGGGTTGGCCAGTGGCAGAGACACTGGAGAAGGTTCCAGAACATAGTCATAACTCTTATCTGCAAACACACAAGACAAAGCAACTGATCACCACCACATGCCGGAACATCAGTGTTCCAATATTCAGTAGTAAATCTAAACACTTTCACAACCCCAAGACATTATCCTCTATGCTAACAAAGATGTACCAAAACATACCATGGCACTACAATTGTTTCTTGGACTATTAAACACCATGGTAAAACTGCGGTATACTATGGTACTGGTCATTGAGATTTATTGGAAATGCTTCTACTAGGTGCAGGTGAGCTATAAATACAAGGACTCATCACATTTAGTTGGAGTCTGGCTAGAGGAAGTGGAGGTAATGTCTCACGTCTGTCACTCTGAGTACGCTGAAAGCCCAGCTGGGAGTCTTTGTTAAGGCCCATGCCCCACAGTTTGATCAGGTCTCTGGTGTTAGATGCCAGCAAGGTGAAGCCATATCCACAGGCTGCTGAGGAAATCTAACCACCATCAAACATACACAATAAACAGACAATAAAGGATGAAAACAGACAATATATCATCCTGGTATAGAGAATTGCTTGGTTTATTCTACACATTTTTCTATACATTGCAACTTACACCCTTAAAAATGTACCATAACGTACCAAGTAATAGTGATGACTGTAAGACCATAGTAAAAATGATTACCATATGCATGTACCATAGTAAAGGTATCAATATATATATATATATATATATATAAAATCAAAGAACACATCACATTTCACAACATTTCTATCATAAAGGAAATACAAACATTACATCATGCAATACTATAGTATTTTGGTATTGTACCAGTACTGCACTTAAATAAAACACAAAATCCTGTGATGGTACTACACAGCAATGACACAGCAATAAATGTACTGGTATTTTGTGCTATTCCAGGATATTTAAAAATACCATGACACTATCATGATGGTAATTGTCCAAAATGCCTTGAACATACCACAGTACCACGTTTAAAATAAACTGTTATTACTGTAAACTTTACCTTCTGTTCAGTGTCCAGGCGATAAGGTGTGAGCTGGTACTTCCTGGGCTTTTTCCTGCCGCTGTCTGGCACCACAAAGCTGGGGATCCCCAAAGCTCCGGTGTAGCTGAAGCCCCACACAAACACCTTATCTTTGGGCTTCCTGTGCTGACCCACATATTGGAAGGCAGGTCTGTCATCTTGCTGCTTTCTTGTCGTGCCAACAGGTCGTGTGGCGTATGCACGGAGACCCACGTGTTTAACATACCGTCCACAGATGCGAATGTTGACCGTTGCCATGCCGATAGTCAACTGTACAACACATATTACAATGTGACAAAACATAAATACTAAATATATAAAAGACAAAGCAGATATCTTCCTCTATCAAGCTTATCATCCATCAACAATAAAATAATATTATGAATATGTACAATAATAATTCCATGTAATGTTTCTTTTAAGTACAGTGTAAATAATATAGCATATGACTGTGGTAATAGGTCAATACAATTGTGTTACCGTTGTTAAAGTTTGTGCTAGAGCAGACGTACTTTATTGTGTATCGAGATGTAGTTACTTAATATAGTTACTCACCGCCAAATTAACTTTAAAATTCTACAATGTCAAGAACAAAACCTTAACAGTCGTTTCATCATATAATTTAATTAATCCATGCGACTATCTGTAAGTCTGTAAACTGATTCAATGGTTTAAATTGAGAATATACTGCAAAATCATAAAAAATACGTCGTGTCTCTGTTTTAAGTCGCACTAACGTTGTCTATGGAGGCAGCCATGACAGCTCACCCTACGTCAGTATGAACTCTGACATATCACGTGACTAAAACTGTACATGACTAAATAACCGCTGGGGGTGGATGTGTGTTTTTCCTTACGCTATAAGGCCTTATAAGCACTGTTTTGACCATGTACCATGTGGCAATACCACGCGTAATCGTATACCGTGATAAATGTTACAATCTCAATAATATGGCTATATCAAAGTACCATGGTGTCAAGCAGCCATGAATATATACATTACTAAATCATGACTTTATAAAACCTTGCTAATTTTATAAACGGAACTTTAATACTAAAATAATGAAAATGCATGACATGACCCCTTTAGTTTTGTTTAATGTTCAGCTACACTTGTATGCTTGACAATCTTCGTTTTGGTCATTCACTTCCATTGTTTTTTTCTGAGTTTCTTTCCAGTCTGGAAAGGTTTTGGTCCTCATTTTGTTCACAGCCAAGATTCAAGCTCTCTTAAATGTCACTGAGATAAGTGAACACTAAGAGACCTGACACACTTATTATTATGTTTTTAATGAATAACAACACAAAGTCATGCTGTTGCTATTTGGTACGTGTGGGTGCTGTGTTCTTTGTGCTTGTAGAGCTGATTCTGGATCAGTCTCTGACAGCTGTATTCTAGTTTCCAATGCATTCTGGACATTGATATTCCTACTCTTAAAATAATAAAAGTGGGCATTTACATAAATGACCCAAAGGAAAATCAGCAGCCGAAACTGAGTGTGTACCACAGTAAACAATGACAACTTCAGTACTGCAAAGACAGAATAGAACTGACCGCAGTATGAGGTTTTAAAATAACAAAAATTATGTTTAAAAAATAACAGGTTGTGTTGTGTTTCACATATGCCATGTATATCCTGTTTTTCAAAAACGTGCACAATAAAAAAATGAAACATTAGAAATATAAACGCAGGTCATCTGCTGTTCATCAGCGCCCTCCAGCGGTCTTTAAAACTCTTAGTGAAAGCGTGCTCCCAATGCGCGTGCGCAGTACAGCGCGGGTCTATTAGCTGCAGCGCTACTTGTTTTCAAACAAGATGAACGCGCCGCCAGCCTTCGAGTCGTTTTTGTTATTTGAGGGAGAGAAAAAGTAAGAGGAATACACCATATTTCTTTTCTATTTAGTGGTATGAGCTGATAACTGGTTACCGTGAAACAGAAGCTCTGTTTAAACAATAAGATTGCTTGAAACTGTTTAGCTGGTTGGCTAACCACGGGTAGTAATCGCGGTTTTTAGAAAACCATAGTATGCTATGTTTGAACTGTTGTCACGTTAATATTGTTGTGATTATGTGTTAAGTTGTTATTCTCGTTTTTACAGGATCACAATTGTTAAGGACACCAAGGTGCCCAATGCATGTCTGTTCACATTGAATAAGGAGGACCATACACTGGGGAACATCATCCGGTCGTAAGTCTTTTGACTGTCGTACATATTTCGATTATTTTACTCACTATGACGTACTATTGGTCGTCTTGGTGTAGTAACCATGCAATGCTTCATCAATACCTCATCAGACAACTGCTGAAGGACCCTCAGGTGCTGTTTGCTGGATATAAAGTTCCTCACCCTCTGGAGCACAAGATTGTGATCCGAGTTCAGACAACACCGGACTACAGTCCGCAAGAAGCCTTCACGAATGCCATCACTGACCTGATCAGTGAGCTCTCCCTGCTGGAGGAACGATTTAGGGTATGTGTCGTGTGTGTATAGCGGGCTGCTGGTGCTTGCCTAGACAAACCTTTTTTTAAACGTCTAACCTTAAGTCATATATTTATTACTTTTCAAAATCATTGTCCAACTTGGACTGACTTGGTAAGCTATTTTAACGAACGACAACATCAACATCATGTAACCTAAGTTTTGCTCAGGCAATCAGGATTATGCATTTCTATTGAAAATGTAAAGTTTCTTATTTTCAGGAGTCTGTAGTGTCCATTTCAGAGGCTGATGTGACCTTTTTCATTTTAGGTTGCCATCAAAGACAAGCAGGAGGGAATAGAATGAAGAACAGCTACGTTTCATTGGATGACAACTAGTTTATAGTTGATTAAATTTTCACTGATAAACTATTATGACTTTCATTTATTTATTTTCTTCAGAAATTGAGGATGGTTAATGCATTCATCATTCAGATGTGATGCAGTTACCAATGTGAGTTTGTTACTAATAAATGTCTTTTTATAATAAAGTGTACTGTGGTTGTAGTTTTATTTAACGTGCTGGATTTATTTTATAGCTTTTAATGCGACATATACGGCTTAGGAACTATTTGGCATCTGGTTGTTGATGGGGGGACACAATAAATTGACGCACATGCGTAGCTTGATGGCTACCGGAGAGTTGATCGGTACTTGTGGTTGTAAAGGCATAAGAACATGTTTAAGATGTGAGGGAGGAAAATCTCAACAGTATTTACTGCAGAACAATGAGTTGGTGAGTCGACACTATATTAAAGAAATTAAAACATTTTTTACTGTGATCGGTTGATTTGAACAAGGTCTCTTATTTATGTACCAAGTTGTTCGTAAAAACACTTTATTGCAGATACATTACGATTTCATCTATGATCCCGTAACAAAGTCGGCCGCTAGAGAGGAGAACGGTGCTCGGCAGTGCTTTGACTTTCCGGGAGTATTCCTGTGGGAGAGTTTTGTGTCGGAGGACGAAGAGAGAGAGTTGGTCGCTACAATGGACCAAAACGTCTGGAAGGAATCTCAGTCAGGCAGAAGGAAACAGGTAAATAAACATGAGTTAATATAAGGTCATAAATGTGTCAAAGTCAAGAGATTAAGCAATTGTCTTCATTTATATTGTTTTGCTGTTGTTCTTGTATGTGTGAACTGGAATTGTATTGATGTTTTAAGAGGTTTTAGATAGTCCACCATGTCATGATTTGACAGGTCATGTCAACTGCCTATTTGTTTTTAAGTTGTGTCTGTCAGCCATAATAGCCTGAAATTGTCACGAGGTCCAAAAAAACAGTATTCTTTATTTTATTCAAAGGACTTTGGGCCAAAGGTGAACTTCAAAAAGAAGCGTGTCTGTGTGGGGACCTTCACTGGCCTCCCTGCTGTCAGCCGTCGCCTGGTGGAGAGGATGGCACAGATACCTCTGTTGGCTGCCTTTAAGCCAGTAGAACAGTGCAACTTGGACTATGATCCAGTTAGAGGCTCTGCTATTGATCCTCACTTTGATGACAGCTGGTTGTGGGGAGAGCGCTTGGTCAGCATCAATCTCCTCTCCAGCACCGTCCTCACAATGAGTTTAGATCAAGGGTGGGGAGACATGGACAAAGGGGAGGTGAGAGTGGCTGTGCATCTACCTCGGAGGTCGTTGGTTGTGATCTTCGGAGAGGCTCGCTATAGGTGGAAACATGCCATCCACAGGAAAGACGTTTCAGGGCGCAGGGTGTGCAGCACCTTCCGAGAGCTTTCCGCTGAGTTTTTGCACGGAGGGGAGCAGGAAAAGTTGGGCTCCGAGTTGTTAGATATAGCATTGAATTTCAAGGGTGTGCCACTATAAAGTGTCTCTGCTAGCATAAACGAAGTTTTCATTTAATTCATGTTTTTTACATTATTCATAATAACATGCAATTTATATATGATTGTCTTTTAAATGAAACATGAAATAAAACGTTTCAGAAACATTGTTTTGTACTTATTTGAATTTGCCTTCATACTACTATCCTTCTTAAATTAACTTTAGTCAGTACGGTATTGTGCAGTTTCCGCTTTGAAATGCCACACTTAATATGGCGGAATAATGACGCCGCAACACAACTCGAGTCAAAGTTCACTTGTATTTTCCCGGGAAAACAATATGGCGTTCTAATTCACATGGTTGCAGTTTATTTAACTTCAATATTACAACAGGCTCCGTATGCTCATCAAAAGTAAGGTGTGTAAATTGTAGTAAGAAATGTGTTCGTTCGTGTGACCTATACTGAACTCAACTGCACAGTAAATATGCTATTACACAATTTACAAAAAGTTTGGAACATTGTTAATAAAAATCTCCATCACTTTAATAAACACGTTTTTACAGAAATGTATACATACAATGTATACGTATACAACATGTAAACATATTTACCTTTATTGTTTGCAATTCATTTGCTTTTAGCGTGTTTTAAACACATTCTCGCTTTACGATATGTGGTTTAAAACGTTAACCTTTTATAACTCACTACATTATTATTGTTTTCAAACCTTGCTCTATAAAACGCAGTTTTTGTGTTTAAATGTTGCAACGGTTTGAGATTGGTGAATGTATCCGGTGATCAGAACCATCCCAGGGCGGTAACTGCTTCATGTGCTGTGTGTCATTACATAACAATACGAATGTGTGAATGTGTTTCTGCCACCTAAACACCCAATAGTATGTTTTACAGTGTCTGAAACCTAGACTCCCCCCGCACACCTTTATATGGTCTGGAATGCCACAATACTCACACTTTCACTGTTTGCAGCCATGGAGAAGATAACTGAGAAGATACTGCTAGAGAAAGGCTCTCCAAAGACCAACAAACTGGATCAGATAAAGACCCTCAAGTAAGCATTTGTGTCTAGAACGTATTTTTAGTGCATGTTAATAATGTATGTACACTGTGTTAGGTAAATACAGTGACTTAAGATAGAAACTGGATTGCCCAAATTGTATTTTCTTGTATATTGTTATATATGTATTGTTGTATTGGTCTCTATAGCCTCTCACGCATGGGTCTGAAAAGCGAGGATTTGCCTGTGCCTCTGTTATCTAAACTACACCACCTGGAGCAGTTGGATTTGTCTTGGAACACGCTGCAGGAGTTTCCCAAAGGTTTGCATCTACCCAGCCTGAAGATGCTGGATTGTTCAAACAATGATATGGAGGATGTTATGTCATTGGAAAGCCTGAGCAACGTGGAGGAACTCCGACTGGAAGACAATTTCTACCTCACAGTGAGAACCACTCCCAAATTCAAGCCTCAGAATTTTATACACTATAAAACTTTCATTTCCTAGAACTTCTTTGTTTTATCCAGATTTGGAGAGGGGAATTGAGGTTATTATGGTGGTAGTAATGTGTATGAATGTTTCTTTAGGTCAATGATCAACACAAAGTGATCTTCCTGTTGCCTAAGTTAAGGATATTCAATGGTAAGGATATCACCCCTTCAGCCCATCATATTCGACATGGCAGCACTGAAATTCTCAGGAATAGGGTGAGAACATTTTCCTCCACATATCATTATTTTTACCGATTTTAGTTGTTAGTTGTAAAGCAACTGGTTTGTAATTGTAAAACAGTGAAATTCCTGTCAGACATTTGTAAAGACCCCTTAAAATCAAAATTAGATTTTTTTTTAATCCTTTTGTTAGCTTTGAGGCCATCAATATTCAAGTTTACGCATAAAAGTTGACAAAATTATCATTTAGCATACATACACATTTAAAATTATACATACATAGACATAAATACAAATACATACACATTTAAAATTGACCAATCTTGTTTGGGAAAACAGACCAGAAAAAATTAAACATTTAAATTTTGTCCAATAAAATGGTCTCCAGGATGTACCTCCATCTAATACCAAACATGGCAAGTCATTGTTTACATGTAAATTGTACATAAAATTGTACTCATAAAGTGATTTCATTGGCTCTTTATTTACTTAATAACTAATTAAAGTAGATCCATCTCATTTATCAAATGTGTTTTCTGCCATCCTTCAGGTAATTGGTGTTTGGGAACGAAGCTATAGCCTCCCGAATCCGGTTACACCATCAGGTCTTGTTGCCCTTGAGAAGAGCTTTGTCAAGGCTGCCTGCTCCCAAGTCAAATATGGCCCCAGTTCTCTGAGTGATTACACAAAATGGAGGGTGGGTGTTTTAGGGTGAACTCACTAACATGTTCACTAATTGATGGCACATTTATGGTTCATTGTTTATGTAAATTGTTGGCGCATTTCAACTCGTCTTTTTATTTGCTTTTCAAGGTTGAAATGATCGCAAAAGACTACTTGCAGTCACTGACATGCAGCGAAGAAGACAGTGTGGCGACTCCAACAGAGGAGAATGAGGTAAACCCATCAGTCTTTAATGTGATGTGTGCACAGACAGCTATAAACGAGCCATTCCTAAGTTAATATTCCTGAAGTGCAAACTCTGATTTAACCAGTGGCTTTGTTTGCTTGATCAGTGACAGAAAGCTTTGCTTGAATTTAATTGTATTGATTTGCTTGTATTTGAATGTAATAGTTTGCACTGATACACCTTTTTAAGTAAAAAAAGCTTGTTTTTAATACCACTCAGGCTAATGTTGAAAGAAATAACACCACAAGTCCTCAGAAGAGAACCGGAAACAGCGCTGATACCACTGCAGAGGCCAGTCCACGAAAGTCTAGTCGCTTGTTGCCTGCAGCCCCTAGTCCGAGAAAATCCACTCGATTGCTGAGTTCTCCGCAGAAAACTGAAACTAGATTGTCCAGCCCCAGAAAACATGCCAGAGCGACCAGTGAGGTCCCTCTAGAAGGTAGTCCAAGAAAATCAAGCCGCCTAGAAAATATTCCACAGAAAGGTGCTAGCAAAAATGAAAGCCCTAGAAAGGGGGCTAAGAGCCCAGCAGTGTCCTCCCCCATGTTAAGGGTGGCTAAATGTGAGAGTCCGAGGAAAACGACTAAAGATCAGCCGACAATTCCAAAGATGAAACAGACCGCTGCCAAAACAGAAAACAGCACATCTCGAAAAACTGCTAAGTTCAAACTTCAAGTTCCTCAGGTAACAAAACAAAAGCATTTATTTTTACATTCTATACAGATCTGATCGTGATTTGGGGAGTTTTTTTCTTTTGTTTTTGATGACTGTATTTGCATATGTATTGTCACAGGATTCCTATTGTTGCTTGTATAGTGTAATCAACTCTTGATTGCTCATCACACGGTCGTTAGCGCATCATTAACAGACGTCTCTCCCCTGCGGGTGTAGGAGCCGGTGAGTCTGCAGCCCTTGCATGTCCTGCAGTGCCACAGTCGACAGGACAGTCCTGAAGACTTCGACACTCAGCTTTGGGCCTGTGCATTTGAGCCTTCTCAGTACCCCAGCAGTGGTGAGCTCTAATCATGAATTTAAATAAAACCAGTGCTGTGCTTTGTGTATTTTATGAGCTCATGTCTTACTTTACATTTTGCTTAGATTTGAGCTCTCAGACAGTTGCCACATGTGGAGGAGAAACGTTGTGTGTGATTGACTGTGAGTCAGGACATGTGCTAAAGAAATACAAGGTTCCTGGTGAGGTGAGTGCCCATAGGTTTAGTTTAGCCAGTTTTAATATTCCATTGCAAACATAGCCACTGATACATTATATGACTTCTATGTCGTTTGATGTGATGATACAGGATCCAAACTGACTCGGTAGTTCTGGTACCTGTCTATGACTTCAACTAGCATCCACTGCTTTGTTAATTCTTCATCTGATTTTGCATAGGAGTTCTTTTCACTAGCCTGGACCACGGTGCTGATGTCCCGGACAGGTGGTTCTGCTCGCCCCTGTAACATCCTGGCTGCTGGGGGTAAAAGGGGCATCGTCAAGCTTATCCATCCCAGAGTCAACTTGGCATTTGGAGAGTTTCGAGCTAGTCGACGGGCCATTTCCATTGTGCGCTTCAGTCCTCACAATGCTAGCTTTCTCTTCAGTGAGTAAAAGCCTGTGAATCTGATCATACTCATGAGATGATTAGAGTGAAACGATGTATTTGAGCTATTTAATAACACTTTTTTTATTTAGCTGGGACGTATGAAAATAAGATCATTTTGTGGGACATCGGTGAACTGGATCGTGACTATAACATCAAAATTAGGTTAATCGTTGTTTAATTATTTACACATTGTTTGTATAACCTTGAAACTACATTTTCAAGTTTTCAGCTTTTGCTGAAATATGCTATACTTATATACAGATACCCAACCAAAGTTTTCCACTGTGTCATAACTACTATTGTCCTTAATTATTACCCACAGTAAGCTGATAGTGCTGGAGACCGGCTCCACTCCTCTGCACCTCTCCCTGCCCCCCACGTCTCCAGACACACAGCTCCTCTCCGCCTGTGATGATGGACTGTACAGCTTTGACATCCAGCTCAGTAAAAACACACAGAAGAGGTTTGTGTTTGTGAATATAGATACTGTCACCATCCGTCTGATTGTACTGATGAAACTGTCTGTGTTTATTAGTTAGATAAACTTTAGTGAATTTGCATTGTTTTTCAGAAATGAAGAAATGGAGATTGTGTTTCCAATTTACAAGAAAAATGACACAAAAAACAGCTACCGTACTATCGACGGGCTGAGCTTCCTGTCAGATGATATAGTGGGTGAGTAAACAGTAAGATGGATTTCAAAACGGTATTAATAGTAATAATAATACTGTATGTTTTCCATGTAAACTTTCCTTTTTGTTATTAATAGTATTTTTTATATGCTGTCATTGCCATATTTTGTTTAAAACTTAACTTAAAATTCACACTACCTCATGTCGTTTAAAACACATTGTTATTTTTTTGTGTGGAACACAAAAGGAGAGTTCTGATTTTATTACAACATAGATTTTTTTTATAATTTTTAAAATAGTTTTATAATCAAAATAAACACAACATGGGTGATTTTTTATAAACAATATTTCACTCTGCTGCAGCTATTAAATCAGATAATATGACAAGACATACGAGAACCAACAATGTCTGATGTTGCTGATATCCAACCTGCCCCATGATTTGATTTTTTGCTCCAGTCAGTGGTCGTAATTGTCAATATGAGTTTTTGTTATATATTAATAAATATGAAATAAATATAAACTCTATAAAAAAACTCGGTGAAGTCTTATCAAAAATGTTGTGCTACATGAAGTATAAATAACAGCATACAGGTCTGTAATGACATGAGAGTCATTTAATAATGATAACATGTTTTATCATCGATTTGCTGTATCAGTGAATCTTGCCCCCACCATCCACAACAATATCTGACAGTCCCACCCTCCATTTTTACCCAGTAAAACATTTTAGAGCTTGGCACAACTAAAAAGATATTCATAATACAATGACATCATATTGAGGCCCCCCTTGGAAGTTTGTTGAGGCCCCCCCCGGTTGATAAACACTGTCTTATATAAGTATATGAAAGGTGTTAATGATGGTTATAACCTCTTCTTCCAGCATCTAAGAGCCACATGCAGGGCTCGATCTACCTATGGAGCTGGAGCGCTACACGGGCATTGTTGATCGGCAAAAAGAAAGAGGTGCCAGCTGTTATATTGGCAGAGCTGCAGTGGTCCAGCACTGATATCCCATACCTGTCATTGGGCACCTGTCCAGGTATGTCTTGTGTGTATGTCATCTGGATGATGGTGACCTTTGTGCATGTCTGGACAATGCGCATCATTAATGTACCAATCACTGGTCAAATCTAGAAAACATTTCTGAAATGTAATGACAAAAGTGATGTGATCGTTTATCTTGCAGGCTACGGTTATGTGGTGTGCGGTGATGAGAAAGGAAATCTGTGGGTGTATCATATCACAAACACCATGATGGAACATTTCAAGAGTGGAAAAATGATCTCGGCCACAGAGGTAGGTTCAACGTCGCAGAGTTGGAGATAGAGACAATTTTAGGATTATTTAGATACATAGAAATTGTAAATTTGTTTGGTACCATTTAGAACAAGTGAATGGCAGTCTTTAGCAGTTTATGTCATGCAGAAAAAAATGGTAATCCAGTTTCTGATAATCTATCATAATCTCACTAAAATAATCCTGTTAGCTACAGTAAAGATGGATAGTAAAAGTCCTTTTAGATTGTCCTTTAGCAGAAGACAGAGCTGAACATGGTTAAACATGACGAGTGGTTATTGTGTGTTGAACACAGAGCTGAAATGATGTGTTTTCTCAGGTGCTTGAGTGGCCATCACCGGTTAGAGCTGGAAAGGGCCCTGTAGAGGGGCCGACTATTAACAGTGTTGCTATGGATCCTGATCTCCGTTACTTGGTTGCCCTTACTGACAAGAACATGTCTGTGGTTTGGAGGAGGGCCATCGAGAACAAGGAAACAAGAAAAGATGTCTAATTACTACCAATATGATTTCTGTGACTGTCTGGAACTGCAGTTTATTGAGGAACGCCAAGCGACTTAAAAGAAAACCGGTCACATTAACCAGGTTAAATATTGTCTCAAAGAGACAGAGATAAACTAATTCAATCATCATGAAAATGTGCTTATGTTTTACTCTTATCCCTTTTAGTTGATCAAAAGCAATTGTTATTGCAAGTCTTTTAATTTTGTCTTGTTTTAATTTCTTGTTAAACATCGTGTTTAAAAAATAGATCCATTGCAGAAAAAAGATTATTGCCAGAAAAACGCATATTGTTCAAATAAGGATTGATTATGATTGTTATGCTTTAATAAATAAACTGGTGTCATACACCAGTTGGATGCCAATTAATTCAGTATGTATCTTTCAGTTCATTCAGTATGTAATTAACACGTCAGTAGATGTTTTAGGATATATGCAGAGTGATACTAATGCTAATATTAAGCTTATTAATTAGGCATGTGTAGGGGTGACCCACCCATAAAAATGTAGTTCTGGTCCTGTAAGTTTTTAGTGATGGCCCTAAGGGTGTAACGATAATCACAGTTCCCCTCAAAGGTATTATTTAATGTAAAACATGTTGAAGATTAGTGGATAGGCTGTTGATTCATTAAATGATACGTTATTTTCTCTATTAATAATTTATGCAGCATAGTGAAATGTCTCCATACAAAACATGTATGGAGACATGTATGACATCCATACAAAATAAGCCTGTGATCTCCTTCCTGTGTTCTTCATGTGTTCTTCAGCTATGATTGCAGTCTTACCATAAAAACTGTTCAGCCATGCCATAGCAACCATTTAGAGTTATCTAGCAACCAAAAAGAATTAGCCGTATCAGCACCACTACATCCTAGAGATATTGGAGTTTTGATTCAGACACACATTCATCTATTAGTTTTAATCATGTTAACTGTCTTAGCAACCCTGTCCCTAGCAACCATTTATGCTAAATCATGTTAGCATCATGCTAAATTATGTCAAAACCATGTTAAATCATACATTGTATTAACATCATGCTCAAGCATGTTAGATAATGTTAACGTCAAGTTAAATCATGCTAGCGCCATGTTATATATTGCATCATGCTAATCATATTATCATGTTGAATGATGTTAAAACATGTTTGGCAATTATTTATCAATATTTTTAAGCTTTAAGCTTTTTTCAAACAAATTTCAAGCTTCATAAACACTAAGTACTAATTTCTTCAAACTCAGTTTTTAAAAACATTTTAGCCTTTTAGACTATGATATAAATCATATATAAATTTCAACATTTGTTATTTTGGCACAAAATATTTTTTATTATTTTGATTTGGAGGAAAGATGCCAGACTGGGTTTGAATGCTTACAGAATTTATTCATTATGAAATGACATTAATAATGTAATTGAGTGTTTGAATTCATGAGGAATGTAGATGCACTGCTCCTCACTTATTCATTCTAGCTGGTCAAATGAAGCCATTTCCACAGCCTTTCTTTTAGTGTGGAGTGATATGAGGAAAATACAAGGAAATGAAGGTATTTTTCCCACATCTTTATCAGAGCCCACTTAGATTAGTTTCCTTATAACAAAATGACTGATGCAGTTTGGTATTAGCAGCTTTACTGTTTATGATTAAGTGAGCCAATACTGAAAACTGTAAACAATGTACATTTTTGGTGCTTATTCATACACATTTTCATACACGTGAACACAAGCAAACAAAGAAGGCTTCATCTCAGTTCATAATTAGTACAGTTCCATAATTAGTACAGTTCCCTTTCTCAGTAACAACATGCAAATACCTTTTTAACCCGCCATTAAACCATGTTTCACACTTTGTTTTAAAAGGGTATTAGCACAGGTGTTAATCCTGGGTTTTAAATCCTGCTCCTGCTTTTATTATGCTAACCCTAAATATACTGTGATAAGATATAGTGTAAAACAATGCAGTGCGACAGCAGGTTATTTAGCAAAGACAACCAATCATAATCTGCCTCAACGCCAACAATTCAGCCCCAAACACAAATACACACCATCAAAAAGAGATTCATTTTCCCTTTTCTTTTCTGTCCTCTGGTCCCACAATCCGCCAATAAATGAAGAAACCTTGCATGTTCTTTATCTCTTAAACCACAGAACAAAAGCCATAACATATGCATGTAACAAATCTCTATGAGAATAAACAGTCAACAGTTCTTAAGTGAGCTGGTTTGGATACAAGACAATGGGAGTGTGTAGCAAATCATGTTATTAATTATGAGACATTGTTTTGCTGAATTATTCAGCATCTGATTCAGGAATGTAATAAAATGCTTGATCATTGCCCTTTTGTCTTTGTTCCTAATCTATAGACAAATCCTCCTACACTCAGGACCTTCAGGACTTTGTCATGCAGTCACCAGCATAGACTGGTAGACATAAAAGAGGCTCTTTGTGTGGTGGCAGAGTCACGACCTACTGCGGCATCAACAGCAGAGACAATACTTCATTGTGAGCGTTTATTTGAACGATGGCGGTTTAGATAACACTCATTTGGAGGTTGTCACCTCTGCCACCTCAATTGATGTAGTTTCAACCTAATAACCAGTTTTCCCTAAACCTCTATAGCAACGTAATCCATTGACCTGTCAGTATCAAGGGGCAATAAGTAATTCCCCTGCAGCTGGTAATACTGAGCAGTGGAAGCTACATTTGGCAGAAGCACAATGGCACATACAAGTGGGAAAGACAAAAACAGAGATGCAACATTGGAAGTCTAGCAGGTTTACTTCTTCTGGGGTTTGGAAATGGTGGTCTTGTCATCAAGCGTGATTGCGATGGTGCGCTGAGGGGCGTCCGATTGCTTGAATGGTGCAGTCACAGTCAGAATACCATCGGAGGACAAGGAGGAGGTGACCGAGGCTGGATCCACACCAGCAGGAACACGGTACTTTCTTACAAACTCTCGTGAGACAAAACCATGATTGTCCTACAAGAAAGAAATAAACATAAGATGTAAGCAGGTGACAACAAATGATCCATGCGTCAATCACTCCATTAAACACAATGTTTTGTGTTTTATGTACCACATTTGTTATTTTGGTGATGACATGCAAATTGTAAACAGACAGTCACAGGATCTACTGTATAGTACTGTAAGTACTGTGTTGCAGTATGTATTGCTCAAATACCCACCTGACGATCCTCATGTTTAGCATGAATTTCAATTAAATCTCCATTGATTTTGACCGACAGTTCCTCTGGTGTAAAGTGTTTGACATCCAGATTTACTGAGAAACGATCCTTATCCATTTTCATCTAGAAAACACAATTGGATGTATAAAGTTCATATTTTGTACTGTCTACTAGTTTAATCTTCAGGCCAGTTTACGAAAGCACAACTAAACTCCTCTGCTAAATCATGGTTGATTGCATACAGCTGTATTATTTTGTCCACACAAAACAAAAAAATCAAAAAATAAATCCTACAATCCAAAAATGGTCCTAAAATAAGCTTTATTTTCTTTTTGCAAAATAAAGTTGACATTTTTGCATTCCGGTGAAAAATTGTTTCACCCAATTTAAAATAACAAAAATGACTGAATACCAAATTTAAATGATACCATTTGAATGTTTTTTCTCCCTCTGTAACTGAAAAACAGTGCTGCTGTAATGTGAGCTTCTAAAGATCAATCAACATCAACATTTCTTTATGTAAAAATCAAGATGTAGACCGCAACCAGCAAACATCCAATTAAATTAACTTCATATCATAATATAACAAAATACAGAGGTTCATCTACTAATAACCCTTGTGATCTTTTTGCATTATAAAGATTAACTTATAAGCAACAAAAACTATATGTATGCCTTTCAAACCTATTTTGGTTTACTAAAAAGAACTGTAAAATCAACAAAAAGGTTCAGTACAGCTGACAGCTCACCTCAGAGAGACTCTCCAACCAGCTCGGCCAACGCAGGATGGAAGGCCTTTGGTAGTACAGTGAGGGAATCATCTCGCTCTCGGAAATGTGTTCCCCAAAGTGCTGGTCAAAGATCCGGCTTGGGAAAATGGATGACCAGAAGGAGCGGCGGTACCAGGGATACTGGATAGCGATGTCCATTCTGTCTCTGTGTCCTCTCAACAAACCTGTTGCCTCTTCTGCCTGCTCACTTAAATACACCAACAGCCCCTGCCAGACCAGCCAGCTGTGGATCTTTCTGGAATAATGATGTAAACTGTTTGTTTGCCTCTCTTTCACTTCGTCCCTCCCACTGTCATTCCTACTGTCATCCGCTTGCTACCCTGTGCCCACTTCCAACTATCAGTCTCTGTATTTATGGGAGACAATTGGATTTCTATTTACTCAGATACCAACAGGATTACAGGGCAAGCCCCCAATACTGCTGATGGGTCCATGTGCTCATAGCACTGGAATCTTTGCTGTCTGGACCGGTAGATCGGACATGCCAATGTTCAAGTCTCTTGCTTGGCATTTTGGTGCCCTCAACTAGTCCATAGGATGCCAAAAAAGATTAGGATGCCCATGTCCTGACCTTCAGAGGTTTTGTCTTTACAAAAGCCCTAGTTTATTTTAAAGATAAATGTGAATGCAGCTGAGAAAACTGTGCCAGGATAAGCACCATACAGAGTCAATCCCCATTAAACATCCACAGGCTCAAACTGGCACACTGATTGGACATCAGAATTTTGGTGGGGTAAGCAGTCTTAGATTCTGTGTTGTCATTGAACTGTGTCCCACAAAGAATGGCGTTTTCCTTGTTTACAAGGCCATTCTCAGGATGTGATTAATCCCTATGACCCATGGCCACCGATATTCAGAAACAAACAGGAAATATCAATTGTTGGTTAATATTCTGTGATCTGATAGCTTTAACTCATTTGGTGTGTAAAGACAAAAAGTTAAATTAACTAAATTTTAAAATTTTAAAAAGGTTAAATTAACTCCTCACCAGTGATGGGTTAAATGCAGAGGTCACATTTTAGGTATGGGTTACCATATCTGACAAATAGGTCACTTTCACATTCATCACTGTAAAATTTTGCTTTTATTTTTATTAACAAAAATAATATGACAAAGAATAATATAATTGGCAATTATTTTATTTAAATTAGAAATTTATGTCAGACACAAAAACTGTCTGAGTTGAAACACTGTCATTGTATTGTATTATTGTAATTGTACATGATTTATCAGCAGTATCTCATATAATAGTATCGGTAAGCAACACATTCTCCCTCCCAACTCGTCACACTTCTATAGATCTTTAAACCAAAGCCTGCGCCTTTTAAATTTAACATCTCGAGTAATCAGACCACAGCCCACTGTCTGCTGCAAGCGGAGCAGCAATACATTGTTTTCCTTTGCCAAGGCTAGTCAACTGGCCACTCCCAAATCATCTTTATCTAGATCTCCAACTGATATTTCACCTAAACCCCTTACAGTCTGATACCAAAGTTCCCTCTGCAAGTTTAACCTCTCCAACGTCGTGTAACCAATGAGAAACAGAGAACAAGAGCAACACAATACAACAGAAAAAGAATCATGAAAAAAACAGTACTCATAACACTCTACATTTGAGCAATGAACTGTATAAAGATTAAGAAGCTCTGAAACCAACAAAAGAAGTTAAGGAGAAATAGGACATTATGCCTTATGCCTCTCCCAATGACAAGGGTACATTAGTACTGACATTTCTATAGAGGGTCTGTACAGTTTCCACCAATTTTGGGCCAAAATCAAATTGATGTAATGCATCAACCCTAAAACCATGCTCTACTGTGTCAAATGCCTTGTAAAAGTCTAAGAACAGATTAAGTGCACCATCAGTAATTAATTCAGAGTAAGGTCCACAACAATACGCATGTAATATGAAATATGTAAAAATGACATATTTGTCAATGTATGGTAACCCTCATAATTACCATTATACATTATCCATTATATATTGGTCCAGTTACAGCTGTCTGGGGGGCTTCTGGTTGGGTTAGGGTAAAGGTGGTGGTAGTTTCTGGTAGGCAGTCTTCTGGCTAATATCTGGAGAGTCTTCTAGACTTTTTCTTTCTCTTTCTGCGTAATCGTTCTGTTTTAATTTTCAGTTTGTATACAAGCAATTTTCTTCTTTCACACTTCAGTCCAATCGGTGGCGGTAATGCACCAATAAGTTATGTTGCCAACCGCCAATAAACACCGAAGAAGAGGAAGAAGGTTTCCGGGTCACGGGCTAAAGGACGGTGAAGCGAGGAAGCATCAATTTGAGTATTAAGAGAAACCGTAACAGCGGAAATCACTTTTACTGGCTTAAATGTTTCAAATGTGTAAATCAGCAGGATGCATCTTTGACTATTAATGTTATAACGACGCACTCTCATCGCTGGAGATATTTCAGGGACTGACAGTTGTAAACGAAGCAATCTAGGTACAGCAGTTTTAAATGTTTCTGAAACGTTTTAGATATGTTGACATTCGGTTTGCTTCAAAAGCGAAAACGTTTCACACGTTTTAGGAAAAGCTTATTTCATTTAATGAAATACGACCCAGAAATTAGTTCTAAAATAAGTAACTGAATGTTGTATGAGATGTGATGTTCTATACCAAATCAAATGTTATTGCTTATTTCTTTTAAGGCTTGCCAAATATTGTGTAAAATGTTTGTGCACGAAAGCTTCTTAATAATACGGTTAATAATGTGCACTATGCAATGTGATGCTCTTATTTGCAGTAAATATGCTTTGCGTTGTAACAACAGAAAATGTTTGATATCTGCGGCTGTTCTTAAAGAAACCAGTTCAGTTTCATTCATATAGTTTTTCCAAACCAACTGCTATCGTTGATTTCTTTGCTTGCCAAATACGGTGTAAAATGTGCTCAAAAGCTTTTTTAATAATGCTGTTAATAGTGTGAACTAGGCTGTTGCAGTTTACTGTCAATAAGAGCATCACATATGTTGCATCTCATGGGTATCCTCCTCTCTATTTCTTAATCACCAAAGCATCATTTAGAGAAATATAATTTCATAAATGTGACTAGTGATGAAAATACCAGCATGTAGTGAAATGCTAATCAGTTCATTAACATGACACTTCATTAGAATATTATTCAGTTATTATTCAGCACCATAGAGTATATAAAAATATATTCTGATACTTTCACTGTACCATAATACATTTTAAGAGTTATGCTCTTAAAATGTATTAATGCAAGATAAATCTATTAATAGTAAGATAATGGAAACTAATGCATTTAGCTAATTTATGTGGACTGTTCCAATCCTTAGGCTGACCAAATAGGGACAGAGCAGATGCCTGCGTCTGCTGCTGGTCCATGCCAGCGTTCCCCTCAGTCCGCACTTTATCAGGAGCAGCTGACCACAGGATGCAGAGAAACCTGCAGGGAGGAGATTGAATCTGGTGACAGAGAGCTGCCCACAGTGTGTGAGAAAGGTATGAGGGAAGTACATTCAATGTCTGAAGAGTCACAAAGAGTCAATACTAAAAACCTTTAGAGTCCTAGTTCCCAGTTTAATGTACGTATATGGAAAGGAAGGTACTGAGGAAGTTTTTATTCATTCTATGCAAAACCTGTGCAATGTGCACTAACTACATTTACATGGACCGCATTAATCTGATTGTTGACCTCATTCTGAATAAGACAATATTCTGATTATGGTGTTAACATGAGTTGCTTTAAAATATTTCTTTTGTCGACCCGTTTTACATGTTATAAAATATAGACCGATTATTGGCACACGTAATTTCGTCCCCATGCCACGCCGCCTGACGTTCCCTTCAGAATTTCGTGTATCCACATCCAGTTCATCTTATACAGTTTTGGGTGATTCATTATTAATTTTATGAAAGTTTCAAGTGCATTTCATTCTTGTTTGCAGTCAAACGATTGACCAGTACCGTGTGTCCATGTTTCCAGTGGCAAAATGCAGAGAAAACATCCACACAACTATTTTTACAAAGAATTCTGAAAAATAATCTAATCTAAAAAAAAAATCTATTGCTCTATATATTTGCCTAGAACTTTCAAAATTGAACACTTGACATTTTATTATCCAGCTTCTTGAGGTCTCAACCTGGAAAGCTTTTTAAACAGAATTTGAAGGAGTTTCTGTCTATGCTGGACTCTTATTGGCTGCTATTAATTCATTATTTGGTCCAAGTAATTTATTAAAAAAGGTTTTTTTAAATAAAAATATTTTTGGACTTTAAAAAAATTGTTAGTGTATTTTTTAGGAAATCTCTAGCGTTTTCCATATTTTTGAGTCTGCCTCCTGCACATCAAACACTTCCTATAGGGATCAACATTTCTGTAATGTTTTCTTTTCCTACTTTGCAGAGGGCAGGTTAGGGGATCCACAGCCATGGACATCTGGCGCCTTCAGTTCCGCTCCTCCAGCTGGCCCACCAGGAGAGCAAATTGGAGTTCTTGAACAATTTCTGGTATCCCATCACACTGAGATGAAGCGTCTGCTGACAGATACCCTCGGCTCTCTGACTCATCGTCTTGAGGCAGTGGAAAAGAGGATGGACCAGCTGTGTTCTCAAAGCAGTGCACATACCCACAGTTTAGCCCAGCTTCACAGTAAAGTTGGCCAGCTCGGGAGGGACTTGTCATTTGGCTTTCCAAAAATTCCAAGTGTTTCACCTGCATTGAGTCTTGGTAAGTTTCATGGTAGCAAATAAATTGTAAACTTAAAAACAGAAGTTGTAAATCTATATGCAAACGTCAATACTTCTTAATTTTGTATGTTTCTTTCTTTGTGATTTTAGGTGAGGATTCAAAAGTGCTAAAAGACAAAGATATCATCTCAAAAATCAATTCCTCTATGCCGCAATCTCACAGGGCACGGTCCCCAGAAGCAAAAACAGACCCTGTGTGTTCATGGCTAATGTCAGTTCCTTCCCAAACCAGGCCTCTCCATAAGCCTGCGGAAACAAGCTCTCAAAAACTGTGTGGGAGTTGTAGTGACTCCGATAACTTATTTGGAATACTGAAGACTTGCCCTTCGGAACAGACTGAGAATTGTTCACAGAGTAACTGCTCACCTGTTTCTGACTTTGAGGATCTGGAAATGGAACTGGCGACTGAGAAAGACAGAGTCGCATTAAACTTATTGGTTGATTCTGTGCTGAGCAGCCCGGATGAGACTGACAACCAGGACCTGCCTTATAAACAAGAAGTACAGTCCACTGATAATGTGGGGAATGCTAAATCCCGTCAGGAAGGAGATGTGACCAAGAATAATGAGTGTTTACAGGTGCCTTCCTTTAGCGCTCAGTTTCTCAAATATTCAGTTCCTAATGGCGTGAAGTCAAATACAAATATGGATCCTCTTTATTTATTTTCACAAGTTGCAAAATTTAAGCCCTCTGGAAAATCAAATCTCAGTAAAGTAAAGGGTGACAATAGCAAGCAGCAATCTTTCAGTCAGATTACCTTCACCTTTCCTTCAAAGGTGCTTGGAGCACAACCCTACCCTTCAGCTCAGTTAGCTCATTTTCAGACTTGCAATAAAACAGGAGGAGGCAGCAGGGAAAAAGACAGAAAGAAAATGGTCATAAACAATGTAAAGCCATTCTCAGCAAGCGCTTTTACTACCTCATTAAATAAAACTACATCAGTCTTGGAGAGCATTGCAGCTGTTAGAGAAGTAGATGGACAGACAGAGGAAAATGGTGGAGATTTCTCAGAGAGCACAAAGGTAGGTAGTAAGGGGCAAACAGAGCATGTTGGGGAGGCTGAGGGTATTGATTGTCAGGTTTCACGTGTAAACGACAGCCCATTAAAACACACATATCAAGGGTCAACAGTCCTTCCATACCGTGAACAAGCTTTACCAAACCAGTTGGTAAAAAGTGCAGGCGACCAAACGCCAGTGAATTCACTCTTGACATTTCATCAAACACACTCTAGTTCCCAACTCTCTACCCCAAGAAATGGATCCTCTAAACCACTCAGTGTAGAATTCAAGTCTAACCGTGATATTGACAAACTGCTGAATCAGCTGTCTGACACTGCCCATCGCTTAGTGTCCAGCAACTGTTCCACAAATTACGTACTGCAGGACAGATGGACTGGTTACCGCAGAACTATATCTAAGGTCAAGCACTACAGCGGTAGGAATCATCATCATCTTACTGGGTTTCACTCTTATAAAGTTGGTGAGACTCTTTCTTTGCCATTTCATGAGCTGGAAGAAGAGGCGCCAAAACAATGTCAGACAATTCTTGAGAACTCAATAGTCCCCGTCTCTCCTCGGTTAACCGGGACACTAGCTTGTCCTTCTCAAGCTTTACGGTTGAACCCACTGCTGGATAAAGACTCTGTGTGTTGTCCTAGCTTGTCTCCACTATCTCGGCCCACCACTCAACCCAAGTGTGCTCTGAGCAACGGGAGCTTCTCTGGGGCAGGTGTTAATACTGTCCTGGCTTTATCTTCTCCAATGTCCTTCCGTCTGTGGTTTAAACACAGGCGGCGCAACTTCCCCCTCATGCGGTTGTCATGTCCTGGTGTTCATACTGTTTTGAGTCAGATTTTGGGCCGGTGCAAGTGTCATCCTTTCCGACCCCTGGTTGACTACACGGCTCCGCCAGGTCTCGACAACGATCACCAGTAAGTGAAATCTTCGTTCTGCATGCTCAATAAATTGATGCTCATTTATGTTTGTTGTTATATAATCAGAATTGAAAATCAATGTCCTTGACAGACTATAGCTTTCATGCTGCTTGCGTTTGCAGTTTAATGTGTTTTGATCTACATATTTTTGTATTGATAGCTATACACAACGATCCAGTCAAGAAGCTACACTCAACAGCAAAAGAGCTTCAGCACGGTGGGCATATCACCCTGCAGCACATTAATTCAATGCATATCTCATGAACCCCTGCCATATAGCTCATCAGTCTTGGCTTACCATGTGTGGTTCGGTTTAAAAGTGTAATTAATGGCACCAAATAGAATTGCAAAAGTGTTGATCGTTTGCAATGAATGATGCCCACAGAGCACTACTATGTGTTGCACAATATTGTCTCTGTATATTGTAGAAATACTTTTCTTTCTGCTTGTTTTTACTCTATTATGGCATGCACAGTGGAGGGCAAAGAATTGCATTGCATTGCACAGGGCGCTGTGAATTTTGCGTTACCACGCGTTATTTTTATATTTTTATTAATTTTTAAAAGAAGTTTTCCTATTTTTTTAACATCATAAATTTCTTGTCTCTGTGGGCTATGTGGGGAAGTACGGAAATGACTGTTTTAACTGTATAAAGTTCATCCTGCACCTTTTGTACCATAGTTGAAACCATAGTTTACACAATGGTGTTTGTAGTAAACTTGTTGTTATACAAATGGCAGAAAACAGGGTTACTACACTTTTACTGTAAGACAACCATGGATATTTTTCTTAAAAGGGCACATTATGCAAATCATACCTGTTTTTGGAAGGAGGTGCGCCATTACTCGCTGGTCGAACATATTTCCCCTGGCAGATAGTAAAACTGTTAAAAATACTTCTTACATAGAAGGAGAGTACTGAGCAACATATTAGGACAAAATGTACGAAATTACTGTCTGGTACCAAGTCTGTGTATGTGGATATTAATATATTTGCCGGAAATTTCTTGGGAGATAAGAGTTTTTATTTCATTCAAAATGAGGCGATGTGAGCATGAAGCGTCCCACACTCATAGTATGCGTTACATTGTGCCACGTTGTACGAAGAGAAAAGATATAATGCAAACATTATTGACTGATACAGAAAGCTTGTATTTAGCCTAAGAACTAATTGGAAAAGTTTGAGGCGTTTATCAAACGCCAAAGATCGCACAGATTCTTAGCGTGCATGTGCATGAAAATGTGCAAACTTTTGTTAAGAAAAGTATGGTCATTTTACAGTTTAAGTCTTCTGGTGTACATGTTACTCTAGCCCAAACAACCACTCACCACACCGCTGCTTCATAATAGCAATCTTTGCACAAGAAGTTTAAGAAAATGCAAAATATTGTGTATTTCTGCAATTCTGTTTGGTGCTTCTAGTGACAAAGAAAGTGAACTGTAAGGACTTTAAAGTGTTTTGCAAATCAGCATAATTCAAGATCTTTCCAGCTTCATTATTTCATCATCATTGTAAATTTTGAAGCATTTCAATCAATCTGCCTGTTTTGAAATCTGTAATTATGCAATTATGCCCAGTACTAACCTGACCATTTAATCACGGTAGTTGAATGTGATATTTAATTAACAGAAACTAATCACCTGGAACTGTTAAAGACATTTTTATTCATTTTATGCATATAGGAGAGCCATCTCTTTTTCATCAGCGTGTCAGCTGTCAAAAACTGGTCTCGCACCAGAAAGGAGTGTGGATCACTCCTCGCAGCTTAGCACCAGCCCCAAGACCATGCAGCTGGAAGGATCCTCAAGTGAACCTGTCCAAAGTTTTGCTGTTGTCGGTGCAAATGTTAAATATCCTGGTTTGCACAGTCGAGGGGCATCCAGAGAAATGAACCAGGTATCATATCCACCATATTTGTAGATTGTAGACAATATCTGCAAAAATATTTTTATTGATAATTTATTTGGATTGGATCATTGGAAGTTGGAGGGGTAGAAACTGCCTGGCTATTAGATAATCAATATAATGCCACCCTCACGCTGTGATGTGTCATCAACACAAGATCATTTTGAGGGGGAGGAGGGGTTCATGTTTTTAAAGATTACGAGGGCACATGCATAAAAAAAAGACATGCGTGTATTGATCATTTGTAATATGATTAATGTTTCATAAAAATACAAGAATAATGTGTATTAATTTCATGGTGACGTTCTTGTAGTTGGGACTCTGTGATGCTGATGTCAGCACTCAAGCAGGCCAGCGTTCCAAAAAGGTGTCCCAAATTCGAATTCGCAAAATGGTTCCCAAACCAGATAACAACCTTACTCCAATGGGACTCCCCAAACCAAAGAGGTGAGTGTTGTCACTCAGATCTTCTGGAATTTACAGTAGATTGTCGCAATACCAAATTTTAGTACTTGATACCAGGACCATTAATTTGTGCAAATGAAAGACAAATTAATGGTATTAATTAGTATTTTGTTTTGCCTGTTTTACATTTATAAATTGTGTGTTTACATAACTTATTAGATGTCATGTAAGTATTAGTTTTTTATTTAATGGTTAGGGTATGTAAACATGCACTTTACAAAACACAAGATTTTGCTTGGTGTCAACTTCTGACATTTCTAATATGTAAAATGTTATCTCACCTTGATGCCTCTGCATTTCATAAGGTTAAAGAAAAAGGAATTCAGCTTAGAGGAAATTTATACCAACAAGAATTACAAGTCTCCAACCCCAAACAGGTTTGTACACACAATTTATTGCTTTATTTTGATGCTTTTGCCTGGAAACTGATGATTGTGCTTTGACACAGAAGCCTGGAGACCATATTTGAAGAGCCGAAAGAGAAGAACGGCACTCTGGTGTGCATCGGGAACCAGAAGCGGAAACGAGTTCTAGATTTCCCTGATTTTACATTGCCACGGAAACGCAAGGCTAAAATGAACCTCGGGCCCCTGCGTGTAAAGGGGACGCGGGGAAGAGCTCGCAGGGGTAGACATGATGATGTCGATCTGGACGTGATGTTGATTGAGAGGCTCACAGAACTGGAGGACTACTTCACTCGCCAAGGACTGGAGTTTTAATCACCATTTTTCACACATCTAAAAATACGCTGTTGATTCTTAGTTTTTGTGATGTTATTGAAGTTTACAGTAAGACTTTAAATTTATGAAGTGTGCTGACCCGAAAGACATTTGAGCACTGTGTGTGTAAATAATACACAAGCACATTAGAGTTATTCTTTACCTGAGCACTTTGTTCCCCTCACAACGTGATTGTTGCAGTCCAGCAGAGTTTCTGTTGTGTTCACTACAACTTGCTGACAAACATGTTGCTAACCGCCATTTCCAAGCAAAAAATTTGCTTGTTTCTCAACACGGATTTCAGAGTGCTGGTTTAGGCCCTTTCTGGCTCTCAGAAATAAGAAACAAGCCGTGCTTATCCTAGAATACTAATGATTGGCAGCTTGGATTGTAGAATTACTTTTCATGTGCAGAAAAATTTTTTTTTTTTGCTGTTTTTATAATGCTAAATAATTTGCTGGGCAGGGCTACAAAATATCTTTAAAGTTTTTATTTTCTTTTAATTGAGTTTTTTAAGACATCATGCAGTATTTTTTAACTACATCCTTGTGGATTGTTTGAGTTGAATTTTTAATTTTACGTTACAACTGTAACATTTGTGTGTGATTTGATTTTGCAGGACCGTCATAAAAAGAAAATTCATGTGGTCTTTCAGCTTTTAAACTTTGAAATTAAATAATTCGGCCTGTTTGTAAACTGATTTATTGTTGATCAGGTTTCATTAGTGTTAAGTTGTTAGTGTTCATTAGTGTCATCTCGTCAGGTGTAACAGTTGTAGCATTTGAAAAAATGGGACGAGACCACTTTGCTTTTAGTGCTACTCAGGAGGATGCTTGTCTGCGTCACAAACATGGAAGATGGTATGCAAGAAGTTTTGATGTCTAGCAAATGTTTGCAGTGAAACCATATTTCTTTCTTTTAGGCTTAATATTTGGCTGACAGCTCATAAAATGATAAACCAGCAAGATCCCTTTTTTTGTGGCGTGATGTTATTTTCAGTGTATTTTAAGGAAAGATTTCACAATTAATGGTAATATAGCAACTGACTTATGGAGCTTTTTAATATCAGTTATCTGCACTTGCCCTCCCCCCAAAGAGTCTGAGCCTTAGTCTGAGATAGTAGACTAGAAATGTGATTTCAACACAACATTGAGACATTTATTGTCTTTTTTGTCTTCAAACTATAAGGATGGTACACATAGACCTTCATTTTAAAGAGTGTTGTGTGTTTACACAGTTATGCAGTGCAACTGACTGTTTAATGGTGGAAGTATTGCCATTTGTATTGATATTTCCCTGTCACACCTACAGTGTTATTAATGTTACTGTTAAATGAGCCTATCAGCAGATCAACACTAAGTATTGCTTGAATGCTGTCAATCATTGCGATTTTATATATATATAATGAATAAAATAGAATTAAATGATGTCTTTAATGTCATTTATGGCTAATGGACCCAGATCGATTTGATGTTCATTTATGCCATATATTGGTGTATTTTTGATGTTCATTTAATATTACTGAACCAATATGGTTGGGAAACTGAAAGTGAGAGAAGATTAATGATTGAATTCACTTCATGCTGATGTTTCTAAAACTGAGGTCTAAGAACGTATCGAGGTATTACCATTGGTTTTGGACATGTTACATGGTAAAACCTAAATAAAATTATTTGTCTTATTAAGGTTAAATTAAACACAATAGTTCACAATTTCTTGACTGTATTTATTTATATTGTAGGAGCGAGATCTCCAAAGTTGAATAATTTATACTCCAGTTTACTAGATGGAACCAGTATGCCTTTTGAGGGTCAATTACACAGCGCTAGCATGGCAGCACTAAGTGATTGTTCCTCACCTGACAGGTGTAAGAAAAAGCAGGTAAATGTGTCATGTTTTGAACTTTTGTTAAGAATATAGCTTAAATCTAACCATGGTCGATAAATGTGAACAGCTACAATGTTAAGCTTTGTTGTCCCATAATCCAGAAAAGCTGGCGAACCCGTTACGCACGGTGCCCAAAGTGAAAAAAACGGGGTGTTTTGTCGAATTCTGTCCCCCCATGTATCCTCTTAGTTTAGTGTTCCCCACAGTGCTTGTTCCACTGGCATGTTTATTTTATATTTAAGTATTAATATTAGGTTAAATTAAAGGTTTATCGACTATGCTGTATTTGTTGGAGTAATTCTAACTTTAATAAGCATTGTGTTTTTTGTGCACTGCACATACAGTATGCATTCATGCATCGTTCTCTTAGTTTTTAAAGTACTTTAAAAGTAGTGTTGTGATCTTCACTCTCCTCTAATAGCATATGTTTGGATGCTGTTATATAGAATGACATGACATATATCAATGTAATGGAAGTGTTTTTGCTATACCATGATGGTAATTAAATTATTTTAGTTAATGCTGGACAAAAATGTTTTTCAGTTCTTCAAATCCAATCGCTATAAACATTTCAGCACCTTGGATAGCAACAGAAGGCATCCTAAGCCCTTTTGATTGGTTTCTTAAAGACAATAACCCCTGAAAGAAACCAATCAAAAAATTTTTTAATTAAATCTCTTTCTGATAGGCGTCTTAAAAATAACCTAAAGCACTTTTCCACATTAAAAAAACTACAGCGTATGGTTAACATGTATGTTTATGGTAAACCTCACTTTGCAGTACTGTTTCATTAATATTTTTTATAAAAACACACGCAAACATAGTTATACAGTCTGATTAGAAATAATATATATACTCTAACGTATTGATATATTGTGGTTAACATAACATAACAACATAACAGACCCTTTCAGTGATTGCAATAAATGTTTCTTTAGGCACAAAGTCTTGATTAATAATACACATATATATTATTAATGTACATATTTTTTACGCACAACACCTTATTGAACAAGCACATCTATATAATTAATCTGCTGTGAACTTTTGCATCTGTTGCTGCATGCCTCCACTGAAGATTTTTTTGGAAGCTGACTGGTCCAGGCATTATAAGGTGCATGTGGGTCTAACTTAGCTGAAACACACATGAACATCTGAAAGCTGACACCATACTAGGGTGCCATGGAGGTGGTTTAGCGCAGTTCTGACTGGGCTTTGAGTGCGTCTGTGCATGGCAAGTTCAACTTTTACCCATATCTGAGCTGGGCCAAATACATGTACCAAGGTTAATGACCAGATAGGCAAAACTAACCCTGTCCCTTTAATCAAAAGTACCACCACAGCCATGCCTAAGCATTTGCCCACACCGAACAGCTGACCACTATGATGTGTGTGCCACATTTAATGCTATTTCAAGCATGTTAGGTGCCTCAAATATACCTGAATGTAGTTTTGACGTGTTGCCATGGCAGCAATATTTAAGATATCACAAATCCATTTAGAACTTTATATCAGCCTTGTCTCTACATTATTGTAGAGTGACTTGGCTAAATGTAAGTTGACTATTTTAAAGTTTTAGTGAAACTTCATGTTGCCAGTTGGTGGCACTATGACCATGACTCACAATGGTGATATTAATGTCATCATCCTGTAGCTCAACTGGTAGAGCATTGTGTTAGCATTGTAAGGTTGTGAGTTTGATTCTCATGGAGTACATATACTGATAAAATGTAATATGTAATAACTTGAGTGCGCTGTAAATCGATAAAAGTGCCTGTCAAATGCTTAAATATAAACTGCTTAATGTATGCGGTAGATATTAGAGACTTCCTGTTTTTTGCCCTAATTTTATCGTCTCACCCTGGCATCACAGATTGAGATATCAGAAATCATTTTGCAATTTTGGATCTTCAATGTCTTGATGCTCACCAAGTTTGGTGACAATCACATAAAATCTCTAGGAGGAGTATTTAAAAAAGTTCACAGCATGTGCTTTTCAGAGAATCCAAAATGGCTGACTTCCTGTTGGGTGGAGCTAAGGGGTGTCAGTTTGAATGTTGTTCTGGTCGACATGATACATTTTAACAAATGCATGCATGCATGATATATGCAGATATGGTAACCCATACCCGAAATGTTAACAACCCAATTCTTTTTTGAGCACTTTTTAAAAATGTTAAGGGACCCAAAGACCCCGAAAACCTTCAAAAAATGAATAAAAAATCCTTAGGAAAACAATAGGGCCCTTAGCACTTCCAGTGCTTGGGCGCTAATAAATAGGTTATACATCAGCAACCAGATATAATATCAGCATGTAGTGTGACTGCACCTAGTGAGAAACTGAAAAGGGTGGAACTCAAAACTTGTCATTTGAAACTTGTTAATTAAAGCAATAAGATCAGTGGTTAACAGTAAATTTAGAACTATCTAGAACAGTTGATGTAACCACTGACTTGCATGGTATGAAGAAAAAGGCAATGGCTACCAGCCATATATTGGTGGTGCTTATCGCCCTTTGGGATAAAAACAATACTTTTAAGACGTTGACGTCACGTCACGCTGAAACTCAAGAAAATCGGTCGGCCTGTTGATCGATCGGACGCTTCGTTTTGGCACGGAGTACCCGCCATACGGAGTACCCGCAAAAGAAGTACCCGCCATACGCAACACATAAAAGCAATTGCATGACGATTGTGACAGCAATATAATTATCGATCAGATCGCGCCCGTAGGTTTTGTCAGTGATTGTCTTTGTATGCAGTACACACACCCCATAGCTATCCTGTCGTGTGCAGGTCGCGCTTGGCTTGTGTTTGTTGAGGGAGTGGAATCGGCGGTAACAGTTATTAAATAGTAGGTAAACCATTTGACTCACTGGTCTGGCTAATATTTAATGATGTCAAGCAAACGCTTTCCATATCTGAGTTAATCTCACAGACAGTGAGAGGAGTCTTTCACTGAGAACAAGAGAAAGAAGAAGAAGAGATCTCTCGTTGTCTCGCATCAGAAGTGAGAGGAAAAATTTACGTCATTTAAGTCATAAATTAAATTTAAATCATATGCGTTAACATATACTAATACACTTTGATTTACATTAGATTGTCTTGCTTTAATGAGTGGATTTTTTTTATGTAGTAATTTATGTAAAATTGTGTATATATATATATATATATATATATATATTAATATTGTTTATATTTATGCATTAATTTAGCTTTAACTTGTGCTTTAAACAGCACTTTTACTTTTCTCTTGAGTGAGATATATGATAATGTTATTGATGTGTAGATTAAGCAAAAGAAAAATTGTAAAATTCTTGATACAAGTTGGGAAAATGGAAAAAAGACAGGAATTTGTGTGTATAGATAGATAGATCTACATCAGAACAGTTTGAATAGTAGTTGCTGAATTATCATTGTTCAGTTGAGAAACCAATAAAAGGGGAATGGGAGCAGAGATGGTATTCAGGATTGTCCCTTTACAAACTCCTCCCCCTCCTTTTGATATCGCTGCCTTTCCAGCAGCACCAGGACTTGAATACAGCAACGGCTTAGAGAAGAAGGTGGACTCATTCACCAGCCAGCCAATCACCATTCAGCAGTCCACACATGACCAGTGATGGGGGGAGGAGTTGCTGGTCTTTGAGCTTTCAGCCGAAAACCGGACGCAGAGAGGGAGCGTGAGAGAGGGCTAAAGCTTGATGCGCACTAATCCCTCCACAGTGATCATGTGTCAGCAAAGTCTGAAGCAGCAGCAGGGGCCGCTGCGCAGCGTTGCGGTGAAATGGTGAAATGCTGCAGGTCTTTGCATAGCGCTCCATCTTGCTACAATCTCCACAGAGTCAGGGTTGATGTGCGGCGTTTCCGCCCGCTGGGCTGCTTGGCAGGAGCAACAGGGGAGCCCGCCAACAGCAGCGGCACGGGAGGCCCTGGAGCCCCGGGGGGCCCTTCTCAGCTCAGCCACCAGAGCCGATTCAGGTACCAGCAGAAGGAGAGTGTGTGGTGTGAGGATGTAGCTCAGGCTGTGGATGGATGAGTGGATAAAAGCTGAATTTCCCTGTGGTGGAGCTTCGGAGAGAACGTAGGAGAATAGGTTGGATTTAGGACAATTGTTGATAGTGCTCTCAGAGAGGACAATAGAGGGATCAGCAAGACTGAAAAGTGAGAGAAAGCGCAAGCGAATGCGGATTACGGAAACCTTGCGTGAACTCTGGAGAGATTTGTTTCACATGATTGGATGTTTTTCACCCAGCAGAGGGGCAGCCAGTCTGCAGGGATGGATACGGACTATTGAGTTTGTGTGGTGGGATCTGGCACCCCGTCATTGTCCCGCAGAGCTCTGTGGCTCTGTTTGGACTAACTGCAGTGTAACATCAAGGTTTGCGAGGGTACTGTTGCAAGTGGGCCAGTTTGGATGTAGTGATCTCAGTCGCCTTTTGTCCACAACAGATGCTGATTCCCTTGAGTTAGAGATGGATAGCTAATACTACTAGCTCATATTCATTGATTGATTGGCCAATGTGTGTCTGTAATGAAGAAACAAGGAGTGAGAGAGAAGGTGTGTAAGAGAAATTAGTTGATAATGGCAGGAGTCTGAGTTCATGGCTGAACTGTAAATATGGGTTCAAAAGCGAAGGTAGTATTGAGTTAGTTAAGTTAGTTGTTGTTAAAATGTTCTTTGCATGGGTCATTTGAGTTGGCATAGGTTGTTACTGCCCCAAGTTTCTGTAATTAATATTGGTTTCTTCTTGGGCTTTAACTTGGGTTTCTTCTTCAAAATAAGTTCGTGGAATTTTTTGCTTGGTTTAAAGTGATCGGCAAGTTCCTTGTAATAGTAATGATCTGCAATTTATTTCTGTGATAGTAATGATATAAGAATGCAAATTTTTTTCATAGTGACTAAAATAAGCTGTGGATAGAAAAAGTCTGTTCAGTGCAGTGTGTGTATTTATAGCAATAGCAATAAATATTTATACCTTCCTGGGAGAGGCTGGTATGATGATGCATGATTGCTCAATGTACTTAAAGATTATGGGGATAAATGTTGCCTCGGCTGCTGCAGACATCAGAAGATCTCCCACGATGGATGTACTAGCCTGCCGATGAATTCCTGTTGCCATCGTGTGAGGCATTATTTATTGCTCGCCTAGGCCACATTGCAGCAGATGTTGTTTTCTCAAACATAAAAAATGCTGATGGCTAGTACATTTTGAATTGGTCCAAGTCAAGATGCCATTTTGTTTGCAATGTCAATTGAGAGTAGACCTGACAAAGTCAGGTAACTGAGTGTTTGTGTTATATCTATGACTAAGCCCTCTCTGTCCACAGGTCAGAGCAGGGTTTTATCCAGATTAGAGTGGACACTGTATTATATTCTATAGATAGACTTTTGTAGCTGCAACCCTGGACAGATTCTCTTAACCCCCGATGGTGCTGTGTCATCACTTTCAAGGGCCAAATGTGACCCAGTTTACTGACACACTAAAGGTAATCTCACTTTAGTCACTTTAGCTTAGTGTCATTCTCAATAAAAAGCACAAAGTAAGGATATAGAGTCAAACAAGGTGACACCATTGATTTAATAGCAGGACCAGAATAGAGGTGCAACATTTTTTGCATCTATTCCAGTCGCATAAGCAAAACAGTTGTTTTGATCCGTAACATTGCAAGCCTTTCCAGGTGCTAAAATAGTGCCATGATCTCAGAAAATAATGAGTAAAAAGATTATGGGGGATGTGCCTCATGGGTGCAGCAGTTCTGTTTCAACATCGTGACCCACTTGATCGGCACGTTGTTACAACGAACCAAACGCATGCATGCTTGCATTGGATTGGTTTTGTGTCAGTTTTGATTTTGAATAATCAACTCTAGAATTGACTGATATTCAGAATTCGACGGGCTTTAGCCGTCAGTTAAACACTTATTACAGCAAGTGTGTCAGGAAGACGAGAATAAATACTAAATGAGACTAAAGGTGCTAAGCAGGTGAAAGCTCTGTTGCGTAAAGAAATGATGACAACAGAACTGAACTGAACGGAGCCTGAAAGAATCAGAAATCAGGACATGAATAGCAGAGCATGCAGTGAATAGTTGAAACTGTGTCAGTGACCCTGATGTTTACAGTGGAGAATTCATATCTGTTTCCTGTTTACAATATCTTTTATTTCTGCTGTTTATTCAGCTTTATCTACTCTATGGGCGGCTTTGTGTTTAGTCTGTGGTATGAGTCAGTGGGCTTTGTAAATGATGTAGCATGTTTAATAAACTCCTTTCTTTGTACTGCCTTTCATCTAAACTGTAGCCCTGTTATGTTCTTATAGGGTGCTGTATAAACGTTCATATTTAATTTTCCACCTTCATTTTTTGTGTTTGTGCCTAGCTGGGTGTTTAGTGCATGTTAGTGCATGTTTAAGCATTCCTGTAGCTCAGTGGTTAGAGCATGGCATTAACAATGCCAAGGTCATGGGTTCGATCCCAGGGATTGCACATGCTCAGAATCAATGTATAGTATAATGCAATGTAAGTCACTTTGGATAAAAGCGTCTGCCAAATGCCTTAATGTAAATGTTTGTTCATAATGGCTGTTGTTCAGGTTGCAGTTCCCACAACTGGCCTTGCGGCGGCGCCTAGGCCAGCAGAGTTGCATGTCCCGGCCCACTACCCGCCTTCGCTCATGGCCTCTGTCCTTCCTGTACTACATCCTGCCCTTTGGAGCACTTAGACCTCTTGCCAGAGTGGGCTGGAGGCCCACAAGCAGAGTAAGTACAGGTGGAAATGACAAACAGAACTCAAATGCCTTCAATGATGTGTATTTTTGTGTAATATTTATAGACATGAATCCAGAGACATTGATGTCATCAGCGTATAATGGTCGATCTATCATACACACTGGCTGTTAACAGGTGGTTGATAATGTTGTGACAATGTCTGTGAATATGGGAACATTATTGAAAACGTGTATTGCCTTAGATAACAGTAATACTTTCACACTGATATAGGATCAGGTCCCTCTATTCATTCCAGAGAAGTGTAGCTACAAAACTGATCTAAGGTCAGCAGAAAGGGGCTGCTGCTTGCATATAGACCCACTGAACTCTGTTGCATTTGGACTGATGTGAAAAGAGCCATTGTCCACTGGAGCTCTGACGAACTGAGGAATTCTTTGTCTTTAGACTCAGTCGAGGGCACTGTGCCATGGTTGTCTAACACTGCTATTGTTTGCACTGAAAATTGCCAGTCAGCCCAGACTGATGCTCAAGCAGATACCAGTGGCATCTCCAGTACCGTATCAGGAAAACTGGAGAAAACTAAATGTTGGTTATTGTAAACTGTACATTTTGTTTATATACATTTTTATGAATTAGTAAAATTCTGTGTTAACAAAACTTGTGCAGCACTAATATTTGCTGTACAGTGACAATCTATATAACTTAATTATCAAAAAACGATTTATTTTTTTTGGTTATAATAGAAAGTCACATCTGCAACCCCTCAAAGACAAAAATAGTCATACAACCCAACTTCAATTATGATAATGTCATATTAATAAAAAACTCATGCATGCCAACTCATTAATGTGTGGGCAGTGTTGTAATACATAACAAATAACTAATTTAAATACTTGTATGAAAATAATGATATCTTTTATAAAGGAATTTATGTTGTCAGTGTTTGAGAAGATAAAATTACTTTGTTTATAAACAGTCTTTACTGGCCACATCCTGTTCATCCAGTCTAGGGTTCCTGCAGCTCCACATGGCAGTTGTAACCCCAAGTTTGTTGGTCAATTCCCAGTGAACATACAAACTGATAAAATGTATACCTTGTATTCCCCCACTGTAAGTGACTTTGGATTAAAGCAGCTGCCAAATGTATAAATGCCCACACTTCCTGCTTGTTAAACCCATAACTATCATCTACAACTCACCACCTGTGAGAGTTTCCGCATTAAGCTTCCTGTCTGTCAGCAGTGACTGAAGCTGACTACAGTAATCCACTTACACTGAACACTACTTCCTGTCCTGTATCTCAGCCACTGGATCTCTGTATGCCCTCATCAGTAACGATAATCTAAACACTCCTTTAGATTAAACAAAGAAGTCCAAACAGTAGCCGTGTTCACAGGAACACTTTTTACTGTTTATATGATATGTTATCTAATACGAGCTGGTCTTCATGTGCTAGCACTTTCTATCGGAATAACAGTGACGTGCACATTTGTCTATTTCCTGATTATGCAGATTCTGTCAGAATGGAGGTCTGTTCTTTATGTGCTCTACCATCATGTAAATTGTTGCTCTTAATTAGGAAAATCCTTAAATTAGGAAAATCCCATTTCCTTATCGTTTATTTCTTTTTATTGGTATAGTGTCAATAATCTTAACAGGTGGCAGTAAGTGCACTATTTAGGGTGCAAACACAGGTAAAAAACAACATGCTGCAGCTTTGCAGAAGAATTAGGGATATAATAACATTGTGTCATGAAATATTTTTAAAGTCTGATGGTTTTGGCTTTTCTTTTGAATAAATTACAACATATTCCACATATTACCACATATTCAGCAGGTTATTTTATATGTCTTGTAACCAGAAGGTTGCTGGTTTGATTCTAATGCTGGCAGGTAACAACTGAGATGCCCTTGAGGAAGGCACTCAACCCAAATTGAGAAATGTGTTTTAACTTCTCACCGGTAATGGGTTAACTGCAGAGGTCACATTTCGGGTATAGGTTACCATACCTGACAAATATGTCACTTTCAAGTGGCATTCTGTTGCACCTTCAGACATTCAGATATTCTGACTTTCATAGTTAAATGAAACGTACCATTCAAGCGTACCAAGCCCTGCCCCACTTCCTGTGGCTGTATGTGTTTACAGAATACATTTATCACATTAATGCTTCAAAATCCATTATATTAAAAACCATACATCTATCAAACTGCAGTGTCTGTTATCCAGTGACACATTTCTTGGGACACTTTATATTTACAAAGCCG
This sequence comes from Botia almorhae, assembly GCA_036877575.1. Taxonomy (NCBI): domain Eukaryota; kingdom Metazoa; phylum Chordata; class Actinopteri; order Cypriniformes; family Botiidae; genus Botia; species Botia almorhae. The sequence continues at coordinate 68,297 of JAZGTJ010000260.1, forward strand.
CTTACAGTACATTCAAGGGGTACAATTTATCAGTGCGTGTTCCCTGGGAATCGAACCCACAACCTTTGCGCTGCTAACACAGTGCTTTATCAATTGAGCTGCAGAAACACCGATATATCAGTGGCCACAATCAGAAACAGTAATACCAATTCAGCAAAACGAGTTGTTTAATGACTGTCTGATACATATATCTAATCATGGTGTTGCCCTACTTTTTGTCTGTGGGTGCAGGTTACGATCTACAAGTCCATACCCACGAGACTGCTCTCCAGAGCCTGGGGTCGGCTTAACCAGGTGGACCTGCCCACCTGGTTACGAAAACCTATCTACAGACTTTACATATGGACATTTGGCGTGAACATGAAGGAAGCGGCTGTGGAAGATCTACAGCACTACAGAAACCTGGGAGAGTTTTTTAGGCGCAAACTCAAACCTCAGGTCCGGCCAGTATGTGACTCGCACTGGGTGGTGAGTCTGGGTCAAAGAGACATTTTTTAAATCATAGATATTCATGTTGTCTTATGATGAGTGGGCACACTTCCATACATGTGTGCTTCCATACTGAATTCTGACCGGTGGATTTGTGGCTTGTCCCCTCTGCTCTATAGATCAGCCCAGCTGATGGCAAGATCCTTCATTTTGGTCATGTGAAGAACTGTGAGGTGGAGCAGGTAAAGGGTGTGACCTACTCCCTGGAGACATTTCTTGGGCCACGCACCTGCGCTGAAAGTCTCATCAATAACAGCAGTGAGTCCTTTATACCAGTGATAGTCAACCCTGCTTCTTTAGAGCAACCCTATTATTCCAACTGTGCTCAACCCACCTGTCTGTAATTTTGAATTAATCCAGAAATTAAATATCAGCGCTTCAGATAAGGACTTATCCCAAATGGAACACATCGATAGACGTTACTAAATAAACACTTCATTATCTTCCATGTTGCTTTGTCTAACAAATATCAAAGGTCAAAACAAACGCATTTTTGCCATTAGCATCACCAAATTATAGAAATTATTTTCAAACAGGTGTCCCAAACACTCCTCATCTGCCATTGGATAAAAAACAGATGGTCCCACCCCAAACTCACACTATTGATTGCATTGGTTGGGCAGACCAAAGTATCAATGTTTTGACAGTGCCATAGAGCTGTACATTTCCCAGGGAAATTATTATTCCAGGGGTTTACTTATGATATTTCTTGTGTCTTTTTAAGATGAGGATGACCCGGCCTCCTTCCAGAATACTCTGGTCACCAATGATGGGAACGAGTTGTTTCACTGTGTCATATATTTGGCTCCAGGAGACTATCACTGCTTCCACTCACCTGCAGACTGGAGGGTGGCACACAGACGACACTTCCCAGGTCAGTGTCTCTGTAGTATGTTTCTCTGTGCCTATGTGTGTTATTTTACATTTCCTCAATAGATTTATCACCAGAGTCTTGTTTGTTATTTTACATTTCCTCAATAGAATTATCACCAGAGTCTTGTGTGTTATTTTACATTTCCTCAATAGATTTATCACCAGAGTCTTGTGTGTTGTTTTACATTTCCTCAATAGATTTATCACCAGAGTCTTGTGTGTTGTTTTACATTTCCTCAATAGATTTATCACCAGAGTCTTGTGTGTTATTTTACATTTTCTCAATAGATTTATCACCAGAGTCTTGTGTGTTGTTTTACATTTCCTCAATAGAATTATCACCAGAGTCTTGTGTATTGTTTTACATTTCCTCAATAGATTTATCACCAGAGTCTTGTGTGTTGTTTTACATTTCCTCAATAGAATTATCACCAGAGTCTTGTGTGTTGTTTTACATTT